>WSXT02010899.1:0-14610 GCA_011762715.2 Neuroterus valhalla | reverse complement strand
CCTTCTTTTCCCTTCCCTACACTTTCCTTCCCTTCCTTCCCTACGCTTCCAATCTCTTAGTTTACCTAACTTTACCTTACCTTTCCTTTGCTTCTTCTCTTCTCCACCCGTATCTTCTCCTCTTTTCTCTTCTTCTCATTTCTTCCCCCTCCACCTCTCGGTTCTCTTTCTTTATGATGCTCCCTTCACCTCTACTCTCCTCTCCCATCCTCTTCTCTTCCCGTATGTTTTCTGTTTCTCCTTCCATACTTCCTCCTCCTCTTTGTTCTTTTTCTTTATTGTACTCTCTTTACCCCTCTCAGCTCTCTCCTTCCCTCTCCCGTACTTCCATTCCACTCCCCTTAACCTCCTTCTCTCCTCCCATTTCCACACCTCTCCTCTCTACACCTTTCTTCCCTCCTGTCCCCTCCTCTCTCCTTTCCCGTCGTCTCTCACTTCCACTCTTTTTTTCTCCTCTACTCCCTTTTCCTCTCCCCAACTTTGCCCTGCTTTCCTCTCCTCTTCTTCGATGAGCCAGAGAAAGCGTGAATTGTTCGAAAGAAAAGGCGGGAAGAAGAAAAAAAGAAGTGAAAAATGAGGGATGAAAGGGAAGAGGGATGTGTCAGAGGATAGTGAAAAAAGAGATGGAAGGTAGAGAGAATTCTAAAGTTGCTTCGTCCATTAATTAAAGAGCACTTCCAACCAGAAAAGTGCCAGTGAACTGAATTGGTAAGGAGCAAAACTGAACAGGCATGTAGCAGAGGCTCCTGGATGATGGGAGATGTAAATGGAAGAACGGTCAAAGTAAGATATGGGAAAAGAATAGGGAGGATAATACTGGAAGGAAGGGTTGAGATGAGGAGGGACTAGTGGGGTGAGAAGAAGGCTCAAAGGAAAAGGAGGCGTGGTAAGCAAAAAAGAAGAGCGAGCTTGTAGGAAGGAAAGTAAGAGGACAACATAAATATTTGAAGGAAGGGCTAGGTATTAAAAGGAGAATATCTCTTCTCTTTCCTTCTCTTCTGTTCTCTTCTTTTACCACTCTTCTCGCTCATTCTCAACCACATCCACTGCTCTTCTCTTCTCCGCTCCTCTTCCACCCTCCTCTGTTCCCGCCTCTTCTCACCAACCCTCCATCGTCTCTTCTCCTTGCATATCCTCCTCCTTATGTATTGTCTTATCTTCTCCTTTTTTCTCCTATCCTCTCTTCTCTTCTCCTCTTTCCATCCTCTTCCTCTTCGTTTTTTCTCATATTCTCTCCAACCCTCTATTAGCTTTCTCTCTCTTCTACCTCTACCCCTCTTTTTTCTTCACCCTTCTCTTCTCCTTCCCTCCAATCTCTTCTTCTCTTATCGCCTCCCCTTTTCCTCTCCCTTCCCCCCGCCTTTTCCCCACCCCCTCTCTTTTTTCCTCTCTTTTCTCTACCTCTCTTCCCCCCCCCCCCCTCATATCCCATATATCCCCTCTTCTCTTTTCTCCTCTCTCCTTCTTTGTCCTGTTTTCCTCTTCTTTTTTTCCTTTTCTGCTTTCTTCTTCTTGTCAGTTTTACTACCGTCTTCTCTTATCGCTTGTCCTTTTCTCCCCTTAGCTTTTCTCTTCTTTTATATCATCTTTACTCCACTCCTTTTTACTCCGCTCTTTCCTTACCTCACCTCGCCTTGACTCTCCTATGCTTTGCTTTGCTCTCCTCTCATCTTCTTTTTTCTTCTATTCTTTCTTCTCTACCTATTTCATACCTACCCTGCTCTATATCTATACCATATCTACTCAAGTCCACCCCCCTTCTCTCCTCAAGTACCAATCTCTCCTGTCACCTGCTTGTCTCACAGCCCCCTCTTCGATGAGCCCCTCCTCACTCCTTTTTCTCTCTCATCCAATCCTGTCCTGTCCTATCATATTCTACTGGTGGAAAGAATTTCACAGCGAACCTTTCTTTATTAATTAAAGAATCCGATATTCATGGGTGTGACCCTGTTTTTTTCGTTGATTATTATTAGACGGTGCGATGACTCTTACCCGGAATATCGAAATTTACGGAGATGAGGGTGCGGAGGAAAACGACTGGCATGGCATTACTTATGAAACAGACAGTGAAGTCGTGTTCCGCTTTAACGCTCAGCGGTATTACGCGTACACGAGAGTCGTAAAGTTAATGTCCTCAAGGACATCTTCCTCCGTCGTCTGTTCCTCTTCCCATCAGTACTGTCTCTAAACTTAGTACAGTCCTCATTCCCATCACGATTACTATGCCTACTCCAGGTTTTACTCTAACTCCCACAACTAAGCCTTGAGCTTCCAATACTGACTTTCGCCGGGTTGGCACCGTTCCGCACTGGAACCCTAAGCCATTTGAACGCTTTGATCAATGAGCGACTGAGCTTCGCATATTCTCCCTCTATATCTTAAACATCCACGAGAAGTGTCGATGAAACTCGACTGCCTTTGGTAACTAAAATCCATTTGATGTTCGCTTACGGAGTCAATTCTTGAATTATTATGGGAAGCCTGATCAAGCATTTTTATTTAAAGACATCGTCAAAGATGTGAACCATTTTCAAAAGCTTTTTTGGAGTTCAGTAAGTCGATATCATCATTTAATTTTCTTTTTTTTAACTTGGCTAAGTCTTTGGTCAAGAAGGTCTCTACCTAGGGTGATTGCTAGAGAGATTGATCAGCGACTCGTCATGGTCCGTTATTTTGGGAAAAGTGTGTAGATTAATCTTTTATCTCTATTAAAAATGAATCCTCGTGTTTCAAAAAAGTAGTACCTCATGTCAATTGTGGACACTGACTCTAACTGTTGCCTCGTATGCACTTTCCAGATAATCCTCTTCTGTCAACTCATGAATATTGGATTTTTTGATTATTGAATAAAGGTTCGCTGTGAGTTTTCGCCACTGATAGGAGAGGAGAGGAATGATAAGATGAGAGAGAAAAGGAGAGAGGAGGGGTTTGAAGGAGAGGGGTCTATGAGAGGATCAGGGGAAAGAAGAGCTTAAGAGGTGATAAGAAGAGAAGGGTCGCGATGAGGAGAGGAGAAGGGTGGAGATGAGTAGATATGACATAGGTTAAAAAGGGAGTAGGAAGATGAGGAAATGAGATGGGTGGAGTGAGGCTTGAGAGGATGGAGTAGAAAGGAGTAGATGCGAGATGATATAGAAGGAGAGAATAGCGTAGGGAAGAAAAGGACACACGGCAGAAAAGGAGGGAAGGGGAAAGAGGCAAGAAGGAGGAAGCAGAGCAGAGTAGGGAAAGGGGAAGAGAGGAGAAAATAGAAGAGGGGAAGTTGGAGAAGAGGGCAAGGGAGGAAGAGAGGTGGAGAGAGGAGATGAGAAATTATAAGAGGAAGAGAAGGAGGCAGAGGGAGGGGGAAATGAAAAGATATAAGAAAAGAAGAAATGAGAGGGGAGGAGGTGAATGGAAGTAGGGGGGGGATGGGAGTGGATGAGAAAGAAGTAGAGAGCTGAGAGAGAGAGGGAGAGAAGAATAGAGTAAAAGAACAAAGAGGAGGAGGGGGTAAAGAGAAAAGAAGAGACGAAACGAGAATCCATGTTTGGTGGATTGACTCTTGTCATATCTTTTTTATTGTTCCTTTTTACTGTCCACCTTTCTTCATTTCATAATCCATCCTTTCTTCTCAAAATAGTGTACATTCTAATGACTACTTTTTGAAATTGTAAAACATATAGAGAGACGATAAGAGAAAGAGAAAAGATTAATAAGAACTGTTGGGCCTAAGGATTTGGATGTTTAAAGGGGTAATCATGGGGAAGTAGAAATAGGCGTACGTTTTGGGGAAGAAGGGCAAAAAATATGAAGATTAGTTGAAAAAGACGAAATGTTGTGAGGTGTGTTTTGGGGAGTGAGATAGATGAACGGTCAAGTGAGCAAGAGACCGTGAAGAGAGATGAAATATGTAGAAGCGGGGGTTGGATGTGGATTATGGAGGTAGAGCGGAATCATGAATCCGATGGCGACTAGGGGAATATGGAGATGTAGGACGGCTGAAGTACATATTGAGGACAACATAGATATTGATTCAAGATAATAGGAAATAGAATGTTGACTGTGAAGAGAAAAAGTTGTTATTAGGGACATGCGGTAATAGTACATTAGGAAGGGTTCCGATGTAGATGTTAAAGGAATAAGGATGAGTTCAAAACAGGTAGTGGAAAAGTATTCTAGAGGTAAGTATGAGGTATAAAAAAGGAGATAAGATAGTGTAAGGTAAGGGTTTAGGGAAATGAGGGAAAGTAGAAGCGCTAAGAGTATATGTTGAGAGCAAAAAAGAAGGTGGTAAAGAATTAAAGTGAGGAGGGTGGTTAATTGTAAAAGTGGAAACTTTGGAAGAGTTGTAGGAGCTATATAAGAGAAGGGGTGGAAGGAGATTCTAAAGGAAGGAGGGCAGAAAAAAGAAAGTTGGATGGAAAACAGAGAGTGAGAAAATTTTATGACTATTTGGTTTGAGGAATAGTTCTCTGAGGCGAGGTTAATGGTCAACATAAAAAGGATGCGTGGAATAATGCGTAGAATTTCAAGCTCCTCAATGTGTTCCTTCTAATTATTTTCAATGTTTAGAAGCGTGGGTTAAGAGTAGATTATAAAGGTAGAGTGATGATTTTATGTGCGATTGTAGGTAAGGGAATAAATAGTGGTAGGAGGATAAAAGTTAACGGTTAAACGCGAAAAAGAAGATGATGAAGAAAAGTAGGATGAGAGTGGTTGATTGTAGGAAGGGAAAAAATTCATTTGAGGGAGGTAGAATGGGTATATAAGAGCAGGGTGTGATGTAGACTTTAGGAGATAAGGATTAGTTCGAAACAGGTAGTGTAAAGATGATTGTGAGGAGAATATGGGGTATGAAATATGTGACTAAATAGTCTGGCATATGGGTTCAGGGGGTGAGGCGAATGGTCAAGAGAGTAAGAGACCGTGAAAAGAGCTGAGAAGAGTGTAAAGGGAAGGAATGTGTTTGAACGTGGCTAAGGAGTATATTATGAAAGTGGAGTAGGGATAATAAGAGCGATGTAAGTAAGGGAATATGGAGAGGTAGGAGGGCTTGGGATCTATAGCAAAAGCAGAAGAGGAGGTGATCAAGGATAATAGATATGAGAGTAGATGATTTTTGAGAGGAAAAAATATTATTAAGAAAAGCTGCGGATTTTGAAGAAATGAAGGTAAGTCAAAAACAAGTAACAGGAAAAATAATTTTGAGGGGAGTATAGGGTATCGTATATAGGTTTCAATGGTGTGTGATACAAATGTAGGGGAAGGCGTCAATGTTTAAGATGAGGCATTAAGGATAATAAGTGGGATGGTGAGTGTATAAATATAGAGAGGTAGGTAAATATAGAGAGGAGTCCTGGGACTATATTTTGAAGGCAGAACAGAAAGTGGTTGAGGATGACGAGAATAAGAGATGGTGCAATTAAGAGAGGTTAAAGAAAGGAAAAGTTCTTATTAGGAAATGGTGGTAGGGGTATATAAGTTCGTGGCAAGATGTAGATTTTGGAGAGATAAAGATGAATTATAATCAAATAATGAAAAAAATGATTATGAGGAGAGTATGTAGTATATACTATGGGATTAGATGTCGTGGGATATAGGTCTAGAGGAAGGGTTGAGTGGTCACCAGAGTCAGGAGGTCAGGAGTGGATTATGTAGGAGAAGCAGATATAATAAGTGCGATGGAAAGTGAGCAAATGTGGAAAGGTAGAAGAGCTAGGGGTTTATGTTGAAGATAAAAAAAGAAGGTCCAGGATACAAGGGACGTGGGTCGTTGATGGTAGAAGTAAAGGTGTGATTCGAAGAGGTGGTAGGATATATAAGAGCAGGAAGGGATTCTCGTGGTATTGAGTGTCAGGGCATAAGGGCGGAAATGATTATAAACGTTGGGGGTGAAGGAATGAGTTGTGTATATATATGGGAAAAGAGGAGATAAGGGAATAAGAAAAAATATAAGTCCATCCCTTAATGTCACTCTTTGAGGATCGCTTTTGCAATCAAAATCTCATAATATTCTAGATCTAGGTATCTCAAGGCTAAAGAGGTCGATTCATGCCTATGCTTCACAGCTCTCCTTACACTAAACCACCCTTGTCCTTTATGTGAAATATCTCATGATTCTATGGAAGCGCACATAGGGCAGGCTTTCTACTACTGAGCATATCGGTTAGCATAATGCCCGTGTCGTCTGCAGATCTCCGGAATAATTTACCAAAGGCTGCTGGCACAGTGCCTTGCTTTTCTACTATCCTCGCCCTCTTGAGACTTTTTTGAGCTGTGCTGCTTTTAAAATCGTAACGAGCTTCCTGTATCCCTTACGAGCACCCGACTTCCGAAGCGAAAGGTGTGAGCTTCGATGAAGCAGAGAAAGCGTGAATCGACTGAAAGACAAGGAGGAAAGGAAAAAGAGAGGGGAAAATGTGAGATGAAAGGGAAGAGGGATATGTCATAGGAGAGTAAAAAAAGAGATGGAAGGTAGATAGAATGATGAACTTGCTAATTTGATTAATTAAAGAGCACTTCCAACTAGAGAAGTAACAGTGATAGGAAGTACCTTATTCCTTCTATCTAGTAACTGTTACTTGTTCGGTCTTTTTAGTAACTGGATTGGTAAGGAGTGGAATCGAACAGAAATGTAGGAGAGACTGCTGGATGATGGGAGGTGGTCCCCACATCCTCTCCTCCCCTCCCCTCTCCTCTCCTCTCCTCTCTCCTCTCCTCTCCTCTCTGCTCCTCTCTTCTCCTTTCCTCTCCTCTCCTCTCCTCTCCACTCCTCCCCTCTCCTCCTCCCCCCTCTCCTCTCATCTCCTCTCCTTTCCTCTCCTCTCCTCTTCTTTGATGAGCTGATAAGATAGTAGTAGCCATTGGTGGAAGAGTGACATGGTTAGGTGCAGGGGAAGAATTTAGAGGACGATATGATGAAAAAAGAAGTTGCATAGAGGAGAGCTTGTGCAGTTTTTTGGGAATGACTAAAAGGAGAGGGGACGTAATGAAACATGCAGAGAGAAAATAGAAGTGTCGATAAAAAAGGGAGAAAGGTTTGGATGTGCTAGAAAGCTTAAAAAGAGAAGGTAGTGAGCTAGGCATGGAAGGTGGATTGGAAGTGTGTGTTGGCAAAGTGGGTCGGTAGGCAAAGGGATGATTGGGATGATATGGAAATAGGAAAGGGGAAAGAAGAAGGTAATAGGTGTTTCTTGAGGGCGCATCTCTGAGAAGGTATAATTGCATCTGGGGAAATTATGCAAGTACGTGATGGTGAAGTCAAGACAAAATTAACCCTCATTTTGAAAGCTGAGAGTAGAATGAAGCTGGAATGGAGTTACTTTCGGTTGCCATATGGAGGAATGAGTATTAGAGAAAAAGAGTTTTGGTGATAAACGGGATCAGGCACAAGATTTGGAGGAAGTTCACTAGATGGTCAGAGGGGTACGTAGAAGAGCGATTAGGAAAGGTGCGACAAAAATCAATCAGAAGGAAAATGATGGAAGTAGGGGTAAAAAGTATTAAGGACTTGATGAGAGGGTCCAAAGAAGAGGAGATGAAGTGAAACACATGGGACGAAAGTTTAAGGGGGAGCTTAAAGAGAGGGTGCTGAGGAAAATGAGATGGATAATGATGAAAGAAGGGGTTGAGGAAATATGAACTTTATAGCGTTGATAGGAAGAGAGGAAGTAGAGAGAGTGCACGGAATATTTACAGAAAGGGTCATGTGCGGGAAAAAATGGAGGTTATAAGGAAGGAGGTTCGTAGGAGGAAAGATGATGAGACAGGTTTGCAAGATGGTGTGTAAGAGGAAAGGGAGTATGATGAGAGTATAAGGGGTATGTGATATAGTGTAGGATTGAAGCGGGATAAGGGATTGCATTGAAGGTGTAATTGGGTCAGTCCCTCTTCAGGTTACTCTTCTATTCAAACAAATTTGGTAGCAGACAATCCTTCTAATTTTTTTTTTTTTTTGCAAGGTCATTGCATCTTTTTCGATGAAATCAATCGCCTATTTGAAAAGGTAGGAATAGAATGGAGCAGGACGCAAAACAGCTCATCACTGGTCAGTATACATCTTTTGTGAAAGTATTGATTATCAGAAAATCCTGAATGCCAATCAGGTCAGTTTGCATTTGTACGTCCTTAAAGACACGTGATTCTTAATATCCGTTTTTAGGACGCGAAACATTTTATTCTCCCTTCATCTATCCCTTTCCTATAAATTGCTATCAATATCAAAGTCATCACGCTTTTGGAGCAACATTCCTCTTCCAATGAGACGAAGTCTGTCTTATCCACTTTCCAATTAACTTGTTACATGTTTCTGTTCTAATATTGGATTGTTATAGAATGATTGAGAAAATTAAAGGAGAGGGAAATAATTTTGGGGAAGAATTCAAGCTTCTAAGGTTTAGAGAACTTCATCCTGAGGATCATGATAGAAAAAGGGGTAAAGAGGATGGAGTTGAAGCGTTGATAGGGAGCTTAGAGGAGGAGAAGGCTTGGTTAAAAGTTGAACCTGATGTTCTAGCTTCGTTCTTTTTACAGATGCCTGTTACCGACATATTACCAGCATCGAGTACTTTCCACACCTTTAATGGTTCGTGTCCTTACTAAGATTCTAGAATGATCTTGATAACTCTATAGAGTTACAGATAGAAGCACAAAACAAAAATTTTGCTCAGGCATCGAGAACATCTCACAGCTGTAGTGGTTCGTGTCCGTGCTAAGTTTCTCGAATGTTTCTGATAACCTTATACAGTTACATTCAGCAGGACAGAACAAAAATAAGTTTTTGATCAGGCATCCAAACGAATGAGTTACGACGAATTCAATAATCGAAGCAACTTTTTCAGTGTCCTCTGAACATTTTGGCGTAGCCCTTATGCGTGACAAGCATACAGGATGGCGTACACAATCATACGTATAGATACGTGTAGATACGTGGGATGCATCACATGGGTCGTAAATTAATTTACGGCTATACTGGGGCAATCTCGATAATTCCACGTGCATGGTACGGCCAATCGGGCCGATGAACCAGCTTATCGACGGAGTGTGTTGTTCGCCTATCCGTTGTATCACAGTCAATGCGGGTTGTTCCTGATACGGATGATTAACAAAATGCGAATGAATAGCGTGCCTATGTATCAATTTGTCACATGGACGTTTAGATTTATAGAATCATGGAGATTTTTTGTTATCGACAACATGAGATTCTACTACGATGTTGAAAATTTTTTGACAATGTCTCCAGACCAACAAATACATAACAAGTTTTCCTGTTTACCCTCCAACTTCATTACTCGATCGAGCTGGACAATGGACAACTGGACATTGTTCAAAGCTTTTTCCAGGTCAATAAATGTATAATCTTATCAATCGATCCTCCTTACCATTTATTTTTGGACTTCAAAATTACTTAGACTTTGTTGCTACCTTTGCATTGCACTGCAACCCAGTCTTTCATGTTTCTGAGTAAGATGATTTATCCACCAGGATCGCAAGTACCACGTAAAATATCATTTAACGAGTTCCAAATGTACCAAAAAGTAAAATTTTCAGACACGTGCTCTTAAAAGCCAACTATCAACTCTATACTCTTCTAGGACTTACCAGGTCTAGCTTACATAGAAAATTTTCCTGTTCACGCCCAACTTCATTACTTGATCAGACTGAAGCTTGCTTCTTAAAATCCTTTCTGCAGATTAACAAATGTATAAGCTTATCAATTAATCTTTCTTACCTTTCATTTTTGTGACTTCAAAATTACTTAGACCTTGTGGCTACCTTTGTATTCCCATGCAACCCAGCCATTCATGTCTCTGAATAACATGATTTATCACCCAGGATCGCAACTACCTACGTAAAAAATCATTTTTATGTCCCAAATGTACCAAAAATTTCAACTTCTAAGCCGTTAAGACGCATTTTTCATCGAAGGAGTTACATGTCTTGTACAGAGACAAGGATTTTCAGTCCAAAACAGATAAATTTTAAATTTGAAGGGACGAATTTTCAAGAAAATAGTAAAATTTTCGAACAAAAAGGTAAGTTTTTAACAGAAAACTGGATTGTCAACAATACTATCCAATTTCGAACGGAATATCCGGTTGTTCAAACTCTTAAATTCCAATTTTCAACCAAAATGATGAATTTTGAACGAAATATTCGAACATCCAACAACGAAAAATCAATTATCAAACAAATAGAGATATTTGTAACTAACTTGTTGAAATTTCAAGAAAAAGGTTTATATTTCGAACGAAATGATCCATTTTCATATTATCGTCTTAAATACAATTTTCCAAAAACAAACGATAGCTTGGAAAAAAATTTTTTGTAAATAGGTGAATCTTACATTAATAAGTTTAATTTATAACAGAAAGAGATAAATCCGGAACCAAGAATATAATGAATGACTTTGCAAGAGGGAATATTCAACTATGAAAAAGGATTTGAAAGAAGAGTCGAGAAGTGAATCTGAAGAAGAAATTCTGAAAGAATTTGCTTAATTGTTCTGAAGATTTCATGAGGAAAAATCTGGGGAAGCTTGAAGTTTCATAATCTTGCATAATTTGGTCAATTAATCCTACCCGAGCATTGCAGCAACCCAGCCATTCATACCTCCGAATAGGGTTTTCATTGTGGCGAAATTTTATGATTTTTAAACCGAAAAATATGAATTCTCAATCAATTATATGGAATCTTACCTAGAAACTATGAACTTCTGACCAATGATGGAATAGTTATACTTCTAGGAGTAAACAACAGTTTTGAAAAAATTTTGAGAGAAAAGGTAAATCTTTTCAGAATGATTTCTAACCGAGAGAGATGGATCCAGAACCAAAAATGTAATAGAAAACTTTCCAATGGAGAATAATAAACTATAAAGGAGAAATCAAAAGGAGGATCAGTGGTGAATTTGAAGAAACAATTCTGAAAGAGTCTGCTGAATGGTTCTTAAGACTCATTTTTGGTAAGGGAAAATTTAGGAAAGCAGGAGGTTTCTCTTCTTGCATTATTTTATCTATGAATCCTACCTGGTATTTGAACAGCAACCCAGCCATTCATACCTCCTTGTAGGATTCCTTTTTTCATTTTAACAAAATTTCCCATTTCTACAAAATGCTCAAATTTTCAGCGAATGAAATAAATGTTAAGAAAAGTGGTGACATTTCCAACCAAAAAAGCTGAGCTTCGAACAAATAGTCGATCCGTTGAACAAAAAAATTATACTTCAACCAAATATAGTTGAATTCGAACTAAGCATCCAAATTCTAAAAATAAAAGGACTTTTAAGGAACAGTTGAACTTACGATTCATAGAGAACAACTGTCGATCTGGAAAAGATTTCGATTAGAAAACATGACTTATTACCGGAATGGCTAATTTTATAAAAAAACAATTGGTTCTTGAAGCGAAATTTTTGCATTTTCAAACCTGATAATATAAAGTGTCAATCAAATATATGAACTCTAAACTAGGAAGTATGAACTTTCAATTAATGATGGAATAGTAAAATTTTCAAAAGCAAGTAATAGTAAACAAAAAAGAAATTCTGAGAAAAAGATGTAAATCTTCAACCAATCAGAATGATTTGATTCAAAAAGAGTACAAAAAAAGGTACAAAAAAAAGTTTCTCGAAATAGGGGTAAAAGAGGAATTAAAAGAAGAGTCAAGAGGTGAATCTGAAGAAGAAATTCCGAAAAAATCTGGTGAATAGTTCTGAGGACCTATTTATGATTAATTTGATCTAACCCAAGCGTTGCACACAAATCCAGCCATTCATACCTCCGAGTAGGATCCTAATTTTCATTTCAAACCATAGTAATGGTCAATAAATCAATATATCAATTTCCAGTGAACAAAAGAACGATAAAAAAAGGAAGTTTTTTGAAAAACGATAAAGACCAGAAAAGGGAAGAAGCCTCAAATTTGGATTTAGATACTCTACTGGGTAAATAGAATCACTAATTTCCATTCTGTTAAACTATAAAAAAAAATTCACCCCATCCCAGTGCGGTGTTACGTAATGGCCTTCATAAGCTCGGTCACCAATCGCTAGCTTTAGAGTTCGAGTTTGATGGAACGGATGGATTAGGACGCTATTGTATAAGCGGTCTCGTGCAGATACCCATGGATTATGCAAACGTGCCTTATCAAACGGTTAGATCGTCCCAAGTTTACGTTCTGCTGCTACTCCACTTCCCACCTGGCGTTATATGGGTAATATTACAAGTATTTAAGCTCCACAAGGTTAAATATACGATTGAAGTGCATCGTATATTTTTCATCAAATTTATCTGGTAACGGGTTTTGAAATACTGGAGAGCAGGGCTATTGGGATTTATCAGTTTTAAGTTTTTACGATATTTTCTTTCAGGGAAGTGGAAAACTGCAAAAAAGCATCTTACAAACACGATCGGCTTTGTGAACAGTTGAAAGTTACGAATTAATTTCCGTACTGAAAATTCCGAATTAAAAGAGACGAATTTTCAACAAAGTAGTTGAATGTGTAAACAAAAAGGTGAATTTTTGACAAGAAACTTGGATTTTTAACAATCCTATTTCAACTGTAAACCCTTCTTCTTGCAAAAAAAATGTTACGACCCCTCTTAAAAATTTTACCCTTCTTAAGAAATGCGTCTTCAATATTTTACGTAGTTACTTGCGTTCCTGGATGAAGGATCATCTCACTTAGAGATATGAATAGCTGTGTTGCTCGACATGCTGAAATTTGTAATCATTGTATTACCATTTAAAAATAGTTTCATTTTTGAAGCTCGGTAAATAAACTGTTCAGCTTGAAAACCGTCAAATATTGTGATCGTTGTATGTTGAATTTTGATATTTTGTCTTGTTTTGATGGTTAATCAGTCCTAATCAAATAATTATTTGGAAAATTTTTTCTGTTTCAGGTGAGTCTCATAACAAAATCTTTCCTTACATTCTAAGCTAAACCGTGGTAAGTACTTTCCTCTATTATATAACTGCTCCATTTGATTTCTTTAACTCCTTGAGCTTCTTCTACCTACTTCATCCATTCTTCTTCCACCTACTTGATCCGTTCTTCTCCCACCTACTTTATTCATTCTTCTCCCATTCTCCCTTGCCCTTGAATTTTCTCTCTTCTGGTTATAGATCTCGTTCAACTCTTTTTCCCCATCCTCTATACGTATATTTCGGCAATCTTTCTCTTCTTATCACCTCATACCATTGATTACACCTCGATTCCATTATCCTTCCCTATCTTTCTCTTACCTGCTTTCATTTATCCGCCTTTCTTTGTACCTCTTCTTGAGTTACTGATAGTCTCGTTTTTTTCTCCTCCAAATCCTGGATCTGTCTTTTCTTATTATCATCGTCATGACTTGATTACCCTCTTTCCTCTTTTCTTCACCTCTTTGTTACACATTCTATCTAACTCCCTTTTTTCCATGTCTCCTTCATCCATTCCGATACTCTGTATTTCCTCTTGTCATAGTTCTCCATTTACATTTCATCTTTCACTCCAATCACTCGTTTCTGGCTATATATCTTTTCCAACTCTTTTTTCCCATCCTCGTTCCAAATATTTTGGCAATCTTTTTCTTCTCATCACCTTATACCTCTGATTGTTTCTCGACTCCCTCATCTTTCCCTATCCATCTCTTATCTACTTATCTCTATCCCTCTCCTTGAATTACTTATAGTCCTATTTCCCATCTCCTCTAATCCCCAAATTTCTTTTTTCTTGTTCTCATCGTCATGACGTGATGACCCTCTGTCCTCTTTTTTCACCTCTCCAACACACTTTCTATCTAACTCCCTTTCCTCCATGTCTCCTTTACCCATTCCGGTACTCTCCATTTCCTCTTCTCATCATTCTTTTTACCTTTCATCTTTAACTCAATTCACCAGTCTCTGGCTATACATCCTTCCCAACTGTTTTTTCCCATGCTTTATACAAATATTTTGACAATCTTTTTTCTCATCACCTCATACCTCTGATTGTATCTTATTTCCCTCATCCTTCCCTATCTATCTCTTATCTACCTTTCTCTATCCCTCTTCTTGAATTACTGATAGTCTTATTTCTCATCTCCTCCAACCCCCAAATCTCATCTTATTCTCACCTTCATGACTTAATGACCCTCTTTCTTCTTTTCTTCACCTCTTTAGCACACTTTCTATCCAACTCCCCTCCCTTCATGTCTCATTTACCCATTCCGATACTCTGCATTTCCTCTTCTCATTATTATTTATATACATTACATCTTTTACTTCATTCACGAGTCTCTGGCTGTACTTCTTGTCCAACTCTCTTTCTTCATCCTCTATCCAAATATTTTTGCCATCTCCCTCTCTCGTAACCTTATACCATTGATGGTATTTCAATCCCCTCATCCTTCCCTACCTATCTCTTATCTGCCTTTTTCTACCTCTCTTCTTGAATTACTGAGAGTCCTATTTCCCATATCCTCTAATTCCCAAATCTATCTTTTCTTATGCTCATCATGGTGACTTGATGACCCTTCTTCCCCTTTTCTTTACCTCTTTGTTACACTTTCTATCCCCCCCCCCACCCCCCCCTCCCCCCCCCCTACCTCTCCTCCCCCCTCCCCCCCCCTCTCTCCTCCCTCCTTCCTCTTCCCCCCCCCC
>WSXT02010888.1:0-14610 GCA_011762715.2 Neuroterus valhalla | reverse complement strand
GGACAATAATTTCACGAACTTTCAAGAAAATCGGAGACAACAAATTTTTAGGCGGGTACACTTGACGAATTTTGCCCTATAACTGAAGAGTAAGACGGTATTCATAAAAAATTTTTAGGCTGATATGCACATAAGAGGGTGTGAAGGAATAAAATTGCGATGATGTGGTAATGATGTGGCCCTTCAGAAGGAGGAGAGTCAGCAGAAGAGGAGGAAGCAGAAAGAAGATAAATGGAAGCAAAAGGAGGACAAAACAATTTGCCTTAGAATAAGTGACATCAGAAAGAGGAACATGTACGCAAGCAGAAAAAAGGTATAGGATGTACACTAGGCGTAATATCGAATATTTTGAAAGAACACGTACCATCAGTTCACGAGAAGGAGGCAGGCAGTTTGTTAGAGAGAGGTCATGGGAAACGAGGGAACAAGACAGTGGTGAGAAGGGTGCATGCGACTAGGGAGCGGAAGGAAGGAAGGAACAGGGGAAATCAATGTGACTGGAAAAAAGAGGTTTAGAAGAAAAGCATAAGGGAATGGAATAGAGGATGCAGAAAAATAAAGGAAGGAGCAGGGCAAAATAAGATAAGAGGGAGAGGAAGGAAATCATTATCGAAGAATTTAGAAGCAGCGCAAAGTGAAGAGGTTGAAAGGAACAAATTATATAAAATGTGAGACGAGAAGAAAGATGGATCCGAGGGTGTGTAGAGTATAACAAAGTCCAAGTAATGAGACTAATTGTGGGTTGTTCACAGAATTATGTGAAATAGAGGGAGCGACAAAGGTAGAAGAAGTTTTTTGGTCAGGATGAGATGTAGAGAGCAGGGAAAAATGAGATTTAGAGAACTTGATAAAGGGCGTGTGATAGAAAGGATACACAAAGAGTTGTTTTTCCGAAAGAGGGAGAAAAAAACGTGTGGAGGGTCAAGGATGAGTAATGTGAAGAAGGGTACGATTAATGCGGGTAGGGAAAAACAATGGAGGGCGGGAAGTTGTTTTCTGCCAGTGAGAAAGAAGAGAGTCCCATAAAGACTGCGAGAGCGTAGTGACAAATTGTTGGTTTCTAGCCAAATGATGTAAATGAGAGGTGCAGAAAGAAGATCAAACGAGGGACGCCTAATTGAAACCCATGCAAATTCGAGAAAGAAAGAGGAAGAGGTGGTATATAGTGGAAGAGGGTGCTGGGTACGTAAGGTAGGGAAGGGTAAGCGTGTACGATAAAGAGGAGAAGTAAAAGGGATAGAAATGTTAAAGGGAGGTAAGGGTATCGTTATAGGTTATATAAAGGCATAGGAAGGGCAATATGAGTAGGTCTATATTCAAGTTTGATTAATTATATTTGATGGTCAGTTTTATTTAAAGAAGAGATATTGAGTACTTACGTCGCCTTTCTCCGGAACGTACTTGGCCAGCCAGCCCCAGAGGATTCCAAAACCAAGACCACCGACAATGGCAATTGGTCCCTGTAGAATTTGATACCATAGTGCGTCGTGAGAGAACATAACACTCTTGATGATCCCATAGATGGCAACGGAAGCTGCATCATCGATACCTGCCACTGCGATTATTAACGTTGGAATACCCTGAAAAATGTGAAAGTACTTTAGAAAATAATAACCGAGTAGAAAGATAATATGAATAATTATTATTACTATTACTGAATCAGAAATATTATACCCTTCGGCAAAACCCTTCCATAGTGAGCTCAATTCTTTTGGATCCAGACAATTACCAAATTATTCCTTTTAACAAAATAAACTCCTAATTCAAATGAATCAAACTTAAGCCTCTGAATAAAGTCAAAGCAGAGGAGTTGAGCAGTCCCGTCGACACAAAGCGGACAGTTCGAACATTCGCGTCCATATTTCGCATATATTTTCCAAGTAATATCCAAGAAGCAAAGTTCTTGGGCAAAACAGTCGAATGTTTTAGGAATGGGTTGAATTTTTAGTTGGGAAAGGTTGATTTCCACACAAATAGTTGATTCCAATGGATTTTCAAGGATAAAAGAATTTGCAGTAAGTTTCATTCAACGAAAAAGGAAGTTTCTGAAAAAATAATTGGAACATGAACTGAAAATATATGAATTTTGACAAGATTTGACAAAGCTACAGGAGGGTCAGAAGAGGTAGTAAGGATAGTCCAAAAAGAACGTTAGTCTACAATAGCAGCTCCTTTCTCCGCTCGAAAAATAAAAGTATGCTTTATACTATGGATATAAACGAGTGTCAGACAACGAGATAATTCCTTTTGTAAAGCATAGATTTGCTTCGAGCATACGTCTCAGGCGAAGTAAAAGGAGTTATTGAGGTTGGGTCGTTGGCAGAGGAAAGGAACAGGAAATGAGTCACCCAGTTTGCTTCTTGCCAATTTCCCGCTGGGCGCGAAATTAGACCCTAGCATTCTTCACTCGATGCCGATGGTACCTGATTTCGCTCCGAAGGAAGAAATCCAGAATAAGAATAAGGATGAGAAGAAGAAACTTCTCGTTCTGTGTGGATACTATGACCCAGTAAGTATTTTCTCTTATATACGCGCAACCTAGTTTTTCTGACTGTTTTACTCTCGTCTCGAAAAATTTGTGTCAATTATCAAGAACGAACACCGACCAAAAACCGT
Organism: Neuroterus valhalla; assembly: GCA_011762715.2. Lineage (NCBI taxonomy): Eukaryota > Metazoa > Arthropoda > Insecta > Hymenoptera > Cynipidae > Neuroterus > Neuroterus valhalla. The sequence goes on along the minus strand of WSXT02010888.1, from coordinate 11,994 downwards.
ATTGACTGGAGTATGAGAAAGTTGTTAAGATGGTTAAGTCATTTCGAGGGAATGTGAGGGAAGTGTGTTTGGATGGAGTAAATGATAACCTATTCAGGAGTATAACGAGGAAATATTGGTAACAATGTGTGAATGCAAGAAAGGAGAAAAAAAGGAAAAGGAGAAATGAGAAGAATGAGAGGAAGAGGAGGAGAGGAAGGAGAAGAAAACAAGGATGTGTTAGAGGTTCATAAGGAAACAAAGGACATAAAGATCAGCAGGGGGAATGAGACGAGAAGGAGGTTTAGCGATGGAAAGAAGAATAAGAAGAGGTAGGAGAGTAAAGAGGGATAAAAGAGGAAGCAAAGCGAGAGGAGGGAGAAGAATATGAGGAAGAGGAAAAAGAGTGAATTAGAAAGATAAGCCATGAGCAGAAGAGAAAGGGAGGAAAATAAGCAGATAAATTCTATGCCCCTGTCTGCAGACCAGTTTCCCTATCTGTTTTACTTCCGTCTTGGAAGATGCATCTATCAATTCTACAAACGAACCTCGACGAAAACTATTTGACAAGAGTGAAAGGAGTTTCTTCGAGCAGTTTATTATGTTGTGAAAAAGTGTATTTAGGTAAATGGAATGGTTACGTATCCATAGACAGGATTTAGAAAGGTTGGAAAAATGCATAGATAAGAGGGAAAAGACTAAAGGGAAAAGAAGAAAAAGGGAGGAACGAGTCAAAAGGAAAATTCAATAAAGAAGAGGAGCAGACGAAGATGAACAATGGGTAAAAGAGGAAAAGGAGAGCGATAAGATAGCAAGCGAAGAGGGGGATAAGCGATGAAGGGAGGAAACAAATTAACAGAGAGGAAGGAGTTGAAGGAAATGGAGAAAGAGAAAAATTAGTCGATTAATAAGAACAAGAATAAGAAAAGGGAGGTTAGCGGTATGAAGAAGGGGAGGGAGGCACGAGAAGACGGATCAAGGTGAGCGAAACAGAAAGAAATAGAAAAGAGGAGAATAAAGTGTGCGCAGTGATTTATTCCACTCCTTCTCTCGAAACCCCTGACAGAAACATGATTGAAGAAGAAGAGAAATACGAGGAGGGAAGATATGTCAATGGGGGGAGGGAGGAAAGAGGAAGGCAAAAATAATGAACGATGAGAAGAAGAGAGAGGAAGAATATGAAAACAAGGAAGGAGAGTAAGAGGGAAAATATAAGCCATAAGAAGGCGAGGAAGGAGACAAATCAGTAAATCGAATGATTCCGCGTCTGGGAGGATGCATTTATCGATTCCCGAAAACAAAGAAGAAGAAGCGGAAAAGAGAAGAAAAGAAAAAAAGGGGACATAAAAAGTGAAAAATAAAAGAGGAGAAGATGGAGAAGAGAAAGAATGCGAAGGCGATGAAAAAGTGGGAGAAGAGTTAAGAGAGGAGGATTGTGAAGAAGGGAAAAGAGTAGAAAGAAAAATGAAAAACAGAGGAAAAAAATAGCAGCATATGCAAGAGAAAGGAGAAAAGGAAACAGAGGAAAGAGTATAGACAGAGAGAGAATAACAAAGATGAAAAAGAGATAAGATAAGAAAAAGAGCAGAAGAGAAGAAAGAGTAAGGGAATAGGAAAGCAGAAGAGTGGAAGAAAAGCAAAAGAAAGCAGGAGAAGAAGAATATAACGGGAGGAAGTTCTATTCCGTGTGGATACTAAGACTTGGTGTTCCTCCCTCTTCTTACTGGTTTTACTTCTGTTTTGACATTCGCGAAAGTCGAGTTGTCGTTAGAATAAGAAAAGCGAGAGTTGAAAGCATTGGTTTTCCAAAACTAAGAGTCCCGAAGCCTGTGGAAAAATCAATGGGAGGATCAGAAGAGGAAGATTAAGGAGTGATAAGAGAATTAGTAAAGGAATAAGGAGTTACGGAAAATAGCAGGAGGTTTCAATGAATGAATGGGTAAGTCATAGGAGGAGATGTGATGAAGAAAATGAGATGTTTCGAATAAATTCGAGACACGGGGGACCGGGCAGGAATGGTGAAACTCTCGAGAACGTGTTCGAAGAGAATGTGTGTTTTATATGAAATAGAAATAGAAAGAACGACAGAAGATGGAAAGTGTCATTTTTAGCCGAAGGAAAAATTGTTAATATAATAGTCTATGTGCACACTCTGATGATAGGGATACTGGCATTCTTCAGGATAAGAGTGGCATGAATGAGAGAAGGTAGATAATAGGCGGAGGAAAGAATGAGTGGGTGAGTAGGGCAAAAAGGAGTTAGAAGAATTCAGGGAAAGAATATAGAAGGAACAAAAGGAGAAAGGGATGGAGTCAAGGGAAGATGGTGGAACCCAGTATCGAGGTGAAGTAAAAATAGAATAAAGGAATGTATTGGAGGAACGTGAAGCAAAGGTGATAAAAAGGACCAGAAATGTCGTGGGAGAAGAATGAATCACGTTAAACTATTGAAGTATAAAAGAGACTTGCAAAAGGATAGGCATGTTGAAGAGATAGAAAAAGCGATCAGGAAAGAAAATAAATAAAGTGCTTTCAGTAGGAAAAACAAATGAGGGGAGGGCATCAATCAGAAAATAAAGATCTATAAAAATAGGTGGATGTGGGCAAGACAAATAAGGTTCTATTGAGTCACATAATCGACGAAGTGGATAAGAGAAGGAAAGAGGACAGTGAGGTGAAAGAGAGATGATGATGCGCACAACGTGAAGAGAGCAAAAAGAGTGAGTAGGCTACGAAGCATATATGGGGAAAATATATAGTCAAAGGAGATTTGAGAAAGGGACTAGAAAGAGAGAGGAATTATTCTACACATTGATTCGAAGTCCAGGGAAGTTATGGGAAATGAAAAATGAAATTTACGTACTCGATTACTTAGTAAGTACAAACTTAGGAAGGGAGAAAGGAAAACAAGTGACTGGAGATGGTATTGAGAAAGAAGATGAAGAAGATATTCTGTCAAAGGAAGAGAAACATAAAAAGGAAGGGAGAAGGAGGACGTTGCTTAGAACTAGCAAGATACATTTCTGAGTGTACTTGGACGATGCATGCGATATACAAAGAGAAGGTGAAACAGGTGGAGGAAATAGGTGTACCTAGCTTCCTGGTTCGGAGCGAAAGGAGTTCAGCAAAAGATAAGGAAAAAGATTGAATGTGCGATTACCGTAATGTATCAGCAAAAATGATTGGAAAGTTTGCAGGAAAGATCCTCAAGATGGTTAATGAGATGAAGCTGAATAGGATGTATGTTAGGAGAAAAATTAGGTAGAGTAATAAGGTAGAGGAAATATGATCCATAGGCTATTTTTGCAAGTATAGAACTTTGAAGTGAAGCGGAGACAAAAAAGCGAAGTGAGGTAGCACAAGTATGTATACGGAAAATCCTAATCAAAAATACGAAGGTTTACACGATCAGATTGAGGACGGAAGACGAAAAAAAATAGATAAGAAGAGTGGGCGGTATATAGGCGAATGACATAATTTGGGTAAAAAAAGGTAATGAATGGATAGTTAAGTGGGGAGAAAAGAGATACAAAAAATCGTGGAAACGATATATAACAGATGCTATAGGATAGTAAAGAAGAAAGGAGAACCATAATAGTTCAAAAAGGTAAAAAAGGAAAGTAAGTGGGACAAGGCTATACAACTCATGATGAAAGGGTAAATGAGAGTAGGTACTGGATGTTCAAATAGGAAAGTGAGAGAGTGGAAAAAAGAATGAGTTGAATCTTGGATGACAATAGACAAGGAGAAAGATGGAGATAAGGTTGGAAGAGAGAAGAGGGGGCAAGGAACATGTGACAGGGAAAGGCCGAAGAATAATCTTTTGCGAAGATTCCGAAGAAAAGATTGAGAACAAACTCACTCTCAACAAGAATGATAAGAGGAAACGAGAAAGAAGAAACCGGAGTAAAGATTGCATTTTCTGTAAACCTGAGTCAGGTCCGAAGTTTAGCAATTGAAGACTCTACCGAATTCTTCCATTCTACCGCTCCAAACATTTAATTAAGTTTAATCGCAGGTCATAGCTCATCCAGGACGTGAGCCAGCAAAAGGCATTCGCCTTGTGGAATGATTATCCGAGAGAGCGAAACGAAAATACGATCTCTCTAGATCTTTATAGAGGATCGGATCTTCGGGTAAAAGTCAGAGAAGCGATGGTTTTGTGAATAAAAAGAAAGCATTAAAAAATTTTTTCCGATTGATCGATCTCTGAGCGAAAATGTATTTCTGATATGCCGCGAGAATCGGACACAATGATTCTTATTTTATTGGAAATTTCTTTAATATTTCTTAAGAGGATTCAAATCCTTTGGAGATAAGGATGCATGCCTATCTTGCGGCAAGTCTTTACCGTACCATCTCTCCTGAGAAGATTGGCAATTCTATGTCAAGTCTCCCGAACCGAATTGTCTCCCTGCGGCATCTCTCACCCTCGCAAGCGGCAAAAATGAGGCATCTCTCCCCAACTGGAAATTCGAAGTCTTCCTGCAAAGAAAAGGGGCAAAAGACTTGTCATGGAAATAATTTAGGTCACATAACCTCAACATGGTTAATCGTAATATGCTGGAGACTTGCCGCACTTTTGCTACGTTCGAGGGTAAGAGATGCCGCAGAGAGACCATTTGTTTCAGAAGACTTGCCACGAAATCGATCGTCTTTTCAGGAGGGATGGCGCGAAAGAGAAATGCGCAAAAGAGACTTGCCACATGTGTCTCGACATGGACTCTAATGAACGAATAAAGGATATAGGGAAGTGCGACCTCCGAAACCATTTTCTTTTCATTCTCCATCTTAGTATTCTTCTCTTTTCATTCATTCAAAGAATTTCAAAATGTTTATAAAGTTCCTTTCTCTTGTCCCAAAAATGAGGACGTTTGAAATAACTGTTGAATTTCCGCTACCCTTGAGATGTTTTGAATACTTCTGAAATCCTCTGAAAATGGAAGTATTCCTCAATTTTTTACGTATGAAATTATTGAAGAATCAGGAAGCTTTCAGTATATAATAAGAAGTATCGGGAGGAGTATCACTTTGGAGTCTGAAATTGTCAAAACGTGATAGCTAGAAGAAAGAGGGTGGAAGAACGATAAGGATGACCTAAGAGAAAAGAAAGGAAGGTTAAATCCAAGAAAAGGTATTGATAGAAGAGGTGAAGTAAAAGATAGTAGGGATCACAGGGAAACAAACTTCCATGATAGATCAGGAGGGAGAAATGAAAAAGGATTCGAATAAGAAAGGCCACAAGCTTTCTCTCTCTATTCCGAAGAAAAATTGGTGAATGGAGATGTAAGAAAATCACTTAATGGTTTAGAGGGTTCGGGATGTTTTATCCAAAAGAGATACATGAGCGTAGATAAGATTGTGATGAAACTTGAAGTGGGATATCAGTAATGGTATATGTTTTGTTGATTAAAAGCGGCAGTAGAGATAGGGAAGACATGTGAAGAGAACAGCGGATGAGAGCAAAAGAGAGGAAAGAGTAGGAAGAAGTAATTGATGAGAAGAAGGAATAAGAAAATTTAGAGGAAAAATAGGTATGGAAAAATCGAGAAGCTAAATATAAAGAAGGAGATAAGAATAGTTAAATGGAATGTGGAAATAGTATCTGAGGATACAGCTAAGAAAAAAGAGGTGACTGGAGGAAAGAATATAGAGGGGAAAAAAGTAGGGAAGAAATCAAGAATAGGTAGGAAGGACGAAAGTTTTGCAAAAGAATATAGGAGAGTAGAGGAATAGTAAAATTACTCTACTCAAAAAAGGAAAGGAAAATAAAAGATTTCAATAAGAGAAAAAAAGAACAAAGGAAGAAGAATCAGAAGTAGTGGATAGAGAAAGGAAAACAGGGAGAGCTTTAATCCGGGGATGAAAATGTCAATATGGAAGGAACGTTCCATTGAATTCTTAGTTACGTAAGAGAGAATGAGAAAAAGATAAAAGAGAAAATGGAGAAGAGGAGGATATGATGAGGGGAGAAATATTTAAACCGACAGGGTCAATAAAATCTAAGACGAAGGGAAAAAAGTCAAAGATTGTAGAAGGTCGGCGATGATGCTGAGAGTGATAAAAAGAGGAAAGAGCAGCATGACAACAATGTTAATGATTCATTGAACAAGGAAGAAATTCATGAATCTATGAGGAAGAAGGGGATAAGAGAAATTTTACGGTAGAGAATTGGAGAGATCTTATGAGATAAAAAAAATCAGGGCAGGGAGTAATAAAGTAGGGAAACGTTGACAAGAGGTGAAGGGTTTTGTTGCACTTAAAGCACGCTCTCTTGTTTGATATATTATTCTCAATCCTGAAGAGGGGTAAAGGAATGAGGATGAATATGCTACAGAAGGAAAAATACAAACACTGGAGGATTAGGTAGATACGGTATTTTTAGTGAAGAATATTTGATGAATGCTAGGTCCATTATTGAATCGGGAGGAAAATCGGGAATAGAAACTAAGGCTCTACAAGAATAGAACAAAGATTTATGACGTTCAGAGATAGGAGAGGAAGAGAGGACTGATAGACAGCGAGACAGGGCAAATTTTGAGGAAGGGGAGTTTGAAAAAGGGGAGTAAAAATGTCAAGAAGAATTGAAAGATGGAGCAAAGAAGTAGTTGGCGATAGAGTCTTACCAAAAGGGAAAGATGAAGCGACGAGGGCTATGGAGTCAAGGCGATTGAAGAAGAGGTTTTCAGAGATCAAGGGAAAAAAGGAGAAAAAAATTGAGACTATGGGAAGCTGATGAAACAGATTGAGGAAAACAGGTTGTAGATAGGTGGATGAAGATAGGGAAATCGAAATACAATAAATGTTATAAGGTGATAAAAAGAGGATTGTCAGGATATCCAGAAAGATCATAGAGAAACAATAGATAGATAAGTTATGAGATAATATATAAGATAATAGATCGAAAGATAGATAGATAATATGAAAAATAAATCAAAATGTAGAGACTGGAGGATATAAGAGAAGATAAACGAGGGAGTGTGAGGAGAATGGAGTTGAGAGCATATGTGGGAAGGAAGAGAGAATAAGGAGGATACGAAAGTTCAATCTTAAGAGAGATAAGAAGAGACACTAAAGAGTATACGAATGGGTAAAGAAGAGATGGGGTCATGTACGGGATGCTTGTGTGATAGAGAGAGAGAAAGGGGGGATGATGGAAAGAGTATATAAAGAAAACTTTCGGAGAAAAGGGACTAGGAGGAAAATAAATTAATTAGGTAGAAAAGCCTAGAGGAGTTATGAGAAGATGGTGGAGAAAGTAAGAAGTAAAAATCATGGAAAGTATGAGTGAGAAAGGGAAACGAGAGGGAGCAGACAGAAGTTAGATTTTGCTAAAAAATGTCCCTTCTGCAGAAATTCTGGATTCTGTACGAGGATCGGTTAGGTAGGTTCATTATATGAGGATAGTTCAATTTTGAAATATGAAAATTTAGAATAGGTAAAAGAATTTCACTACCTGAATTTCATCACATTGAATGGGAAACATGACACGCACATCAGGGAAAGGATTAGAAAAGCAGCTAAAGTAGTCAAGCAGATATAGGACAAAGGAAAAAGGAGGTTAAGGATACATGAGGAAGGAAACAAGATGTTTAATACGCTGACATGGTTCGTATGGGAAGAGGATACTTATGATAACCAGTTATATTATATTAAAATAGTTATAGAGCAGAGATATGCAGATTGAGGGACAAGGAGAGGTTAGAAAAATTGTGATATAGGCGATCGAATGCGCGCGAAAATTCAAAGAGAAACAAGAAGATGGAAAGGAAGTAGGGAGTGGCAAACTGATGTGAGACTCAGGGAAGCCGAATATAGATAGATGGGAGAGGATAGAAGAATCAAGATAATATCATTGTTATAAGATTATTAGAGAGGATTTACAGAGCCTGGAAAGAGGGAAAGATAAGAAAAGGAGAATATTAGTGGAAACAATTAAAATGCATTCATAAGAATAGGAAAAGATAATACAGAGCATGTTGAATTGTATAGGAGGCATAGTAAGATAAACATGATGGTTCTATGAGAGGAAAGAAAAGGGCAGGATAGCAAAAAATGTTAGGGAAGTTCTGGGGAAAGTGGGACTGGGAGAGAAATGAATCGATGAGGTAGAAGAAGCTAAAGGAGGTAGAAGAAGAAAAATGGAGGACTATAAAATTAGAAAATGCAAAGCCTAAAAGGAAGGGATAAGAGTAGAGAAAGGAAACGGAAGCCTCATTTCCTCCAAAAGGATCTAGTTATTCATCAATTTCTAATTTCGCACAAGGACCAGTTGAGTAGGTTTATTATATGGGGACTGTTCCACAGTGAAGGGTTTAATAATGTTATGTTAAATAACAAAAGAATTAGGATAATATCAATGTTTTGAAGTGACAAAAAAAAGATTGACAGAATACTCGGAAAGAAGATGAAAAAAATAGACTGACAGGGATACCTAATTGCAAACTGAGAAATAAAAGAAAAGAATCTTTATATCATGAGAAAGATAAATGGATAGAATAAGAGTACCTACGCGAATAGGGAGAGAAGACGCAGAAGCATGTACGGGTTGGTCGCGTGGGAGAAAAAAGAGGAAAAGATTGGAAGAGAATGTTGAGAAAGTTTTGGAGAGAAAGGGACTAGAAGAAGAATGAATTATTAATGTAGAAAGGGTCAGACGAATTAGGAGAGGATGAATGAGGGATTCGACACAAGGATTTGTTGGGTAGATTCATGATATGATAATAGTTTACTTATGTGATTGATATGGCGTCTTCATAAGAGAATAAGGAAGGAATATCAGGTTTACTAAGGAGAGAGAGGGAACTTTGGGTGAGAAAAGTCTTAAGCTCGATACAGATAAAACAAAGTTAATGGCGATAAGAAAAGGGGTGGTAAGGATGAAGGATAGAAAACATAAAATGCATATTGAGCTAGGTTTCGTAAAGCAGTGGAGGTAGTAAATTGTATTTAAGGGATAGAAAAAACAATATTTACAGAGAATAAAATAGAGGAAGAAAAAGATGGGGAACATGCAAGAGAGGCGGAAAGGAGAGCATGGATATTCGAGGAAAAACAAGCAGAAGTAAAAGTACAGGACTTGGTAGAGAATCGCAACAAAAAGGTTCAAGTAGGAGAACAAAAGGGCATAGAGTAGAGGCGCAGGGAAGGCAAAAGAGTTTAGTTTTCCAGAGATCGAAGGACGGAAGGAAATGAAAGTATAAAATGTGAAAAACTAGCCAAATAAGAAAGTAGGAAGATAAGTATAGATAGAGAGAAGAAGATGAAAAATCAACATAAAATGAATGTTTTGAGGTAACAAAAAAAGGATGAGATATAAAACTGGAAAGGGTATTAGGATGAAGAGATGAACAAGAATATCTAGATGCAAACTAAAGTAAAAAAAGGGAAGGAGCGGTATATTGTTAGAAGGATGGGCAGAAAAAAAACAGAGTATGTGGATAGGTGCGAAAGACATATAGGCATATGCGGAATAGTGAATTCAGAGACATGGAGAGGAGAGAATAACAAGAGAATATGAAGGGAGTTACAGAGGAAGGAATATTAGGTAAAGAATGAATCAATAAGGAAGAAGAGGCTAGAGGTTCCAAGAAAAGATGAATGAGAGAGTTTAGAGAAGAGAATGAAAGGAATTTGGGGAAGGGAAAGAGAAAAGAAAGGACCCGGAAGTTTAATTTTCCTGAAAAAGGTCTAGTGATGCATACATTCTGTATTTTGCAAGAGAATCGGTTGGATAGGTTCATTAAATGAAGGATAGTTTAATTATGAAGGGTTTAATGACGTTATGTTATATCCAATTATCGGAAATTACCTTAGCAACGCCGTAACCTTTGCCCCGTAGTCGGAAGAGGCAGGGAACCACCACAGCCGGAGACACAGCAGCTATAATGCTGCCAAGAAGGAACCCCCATATCCATGGCAGGCCCAATAAGTACCTTGTTAGCACAGCCACCACAGTTGCCTCTACCAACCAAGGTATCAAGCCCAACTTTGGCACAGTAATCTTCATGCTTTTCAAGGCATTTGGATCGAGGTCTAGGCCTGCCCTCGTAAGAATTATCACCAATGCGATTTTCCTAGAAAACAAAATGAAATTCTTCAGAGAATGAATTCCAAACAAAGAGAAAAATAGAATTTTTGACCCAGAGGTCGGACAATGTTTCTAACATATTTTTTGGGGTCTTTGAAATCAAATTCAAAGTCCATTCTACTCGACCAAGGCTGGTTTGAGACGTAATCTAAAAAAGTCTGCACAACCACACAAGAAAAACAAGGTCCGTCTTGGTGGTCCGAATATATTCATTATATATTTTTGGGGTCGCTAAAACTAAAAAGGAAGTCTATTTCACCACGAAGTAGTATGAGGAGACCCCACTCTCATGCGGTCTCCGGCAGATTTGGACGCGTGGATTCGGATTTAGTTAGTTTGCACTGTTCGTAGCGCCTTGAACAAGAAACCATGGAACCACAAGTTTTAAAAATGATGGCACCTATTGTGTAAGACGGTTTTCATGAATGACATGGTTATGTTTATCTGTTGGTATAAAGCCAATTCAAAGCGATAGGGTTTCGGGTTTGTCCGCAAGAAGCGCTAGGACTATGGCAAACTAACTGAATCTGAATCCACTCATCCAAATTTCCCGGGAGCAGGGCCTCCTTATACTACTTTGTGTATTCCACATCGTCACGCCAAGTTTTTGACAGAACCTCCATAAGTCTTTACCAGCTCTATTCGAGTTCCTGACCTTTTGTACGCATTTCGTGAAGCATCTGTTGCCGCTTACAAATTACACATTACGAGTGAATTCATCCGCTAGCCGACAGATAGCGTCTCATTCGTCCTGTTCTAGAAAATCATTGAGTCTTATGTTTCAAAACTCTTAAAATAACAAAATAGCGTTTTTCATCCATTATTATGGCTTTTTGTAATAACAACGAGATGTAGATTGTTTTATGAACCTTTTGATCTGTTGAATATGGGTCGTTACAAGGGCGGGTCGTTACGAGGGCAGGTCGTGCATAAGACACTACTTCACATGTTATTAAAAAATCATTCAAATAGAAGTGAAATTATGAATTTAAAAAAAAAGTTCACACACATAAATTAGCAGGAGAGGAAATGTCAGTGTTTTTTCTTTATACAAAATTAATGTAAGAGATTATTATTATAAGCAATTTTATGGAACTTTAACGAAAATTATTTATTAAATTATAGAATTATAATTTTAGAATTCACAAAAAATATAAAAAAGGTTTAAAATGACTAAAATCGAGGTGGGTTCTCTAAAAATATGGAAGGCCGTTTTGAAAAAAAGCACACACTTGCATTTTTTTCTAATTTTTTGTTAATTCAACGTTCATGGGAAAGATATCTTGTCAGTTTCATGCGGACTATATAACTTTTGTTGACAGTAGAATTTTTTCCATAAAATTTAATTTTCCAATTTTTCTCGCGGATGATAGATACGAAAAAACTTTGAGATAAAACTTCGCACGTCTGAAAATGTTGTATTAAAATTACTTCTTGCGGTTTTACGATACCTTATGTTGTTTGCGAAGAAAATTAAAAAATTCGCATTTATAGGAAAGAAAGAATTCTCTTGGTCTCAGAAATGGCTTAGCCCACATAAAGCTTATAGGATATCTTTCTTATATTAGCGAAAATTTTCAAAAATATTAGGAAGGATAAACAGATGAGATTTTCCAAAAAATATTTTTCTCACGATCTCAAAATTGGATGAAAAAAATACAAGATTTTCTGAAAAACGCCACCATTTCATTATTCCCGATATTTAGTCAATTGTGCATTTTAGGAAGATGTACTGAATTTGTTGATCTTGCGAATATTTACTTATTCATTCAATGCAAATTTCATAACTCCTAATTTTTAATTATTAGCATATTCAGATACTATTATATTTTTATTATTATGATATATCTATAGATTTAAGGCTTTCACGATGATCCATTATGAAAATGAAGTTGTTTCGGGTTTCGATCGTGTACAAACTACAAA
>WSXT02010877.1:0-14610 GCA_011762715.2 Neuroterus valhalla | reverse complement strand
ATCTAAAAAATCTCTTTTCCAGATGAAAAACTCATTTCTCTGAAAGCCGAAATAATTTTGAGGTAACTTTGAAAATTCCGATTCCTCATCTGGACATAAAATTCAACATCTTGTCAAAACTTTCCTGTTGCTCCTTGGACGTGGAAAATTGTTTATAATGTGTAAAGTTGATATTCTCAATCCAATTTAACTCTTTTGCAGATGAAAAACTCATTTTTCTGAAAGCCAAAATAGTTTCGAGGTAACATTGAAAATTTCGATTTCTCATCTGGACATAAAATCCAACATTTTGTAAAAACTTCCCTGTTGTTCCGAGGACGTGGTAAATCGTTCTTAGTGTGTCAAAGTTGATATTGGCAATCCAAAGAAACTCCTTCCCAGTTTAAAAAACTCATCTCTCTGAAAGCTTCAATATCTTTGAGGTAACTTTGAAAAATATCGATTTCTTATCTAGAACCAAAATTCAACATTTTGTAAAAACTTTCCTGTCATTCCTAGGACGTGGCAAATTGTTCATAGTGTGTCAAAGTTGATATTAGCAATCCAAAGTAACTCTTTTCCAGTTGAAAAAACTCATTTCTCTAAAAGCTTCAATATCTTTGAGGTAACTTTGAAAAAAATCGATTTCTTATCTAGACCCAAAATTCAACAATTTTTAAAAAATTCCCTGTTGTTCCTAGGACGTGGCAAATTGTTCATAGTGTGTCAAAGTTGATATTGTCAATCCAAAGAAACTCTTTTCCAGTTGAATAAAGTCATTTCTCTGAAAGCTTCAATATCTTTGAGGTATCTTTGAAAATTTCGATTTCTCATCTGGATCTAAAATTCAACATCTTGTAAAAACTTCCCTGTTGCCCCAAGGACGTGGAGAATTGTTCATAGGGTGTCAAAGTTGATATTGGTAATCTAAAGAAACTCTTTTCCAGATGAAAAACTAATTTCTCTGAAAGCCGAAATAATTTTGAGGTAACTTTGAAAATTTCGATTTCTCATCTGGACATAAAATTTAACATTTTGTAAAAACTTCCCTGTTGCTCCTAAGACGTGGAAAATTGTTCATAGTGTGTGAAAGTTGATATTCGCAATCTGGAGAATCATTTTTCCAGATGAAAAGCTCATTTCTCTGAAAGCTTAAATAATTTTAAGGTAACGTTGAAAATTTCGATTTCTCATCTGAATCTAAAATTCAACATTTTGTGAAAACTTCCCTGTTGCCCCAAGTACGTGGCAAATTGTTCATAGTGTGTAAAAGTTGATATTCGCAATCTAAAAAATCTCTTTTCCAGATGAAAAACTCATTTCTCTGAAAGCCGAAATAATTTTGAGGTAACTTTGAAAATTTCGATTCCTCATCTGGACATAAAATTCGACATCTTGTCAAAACTTCCCTGTTGCTCCTTGGACGTGGAAAATTGTTTATAATGTGTAAAAGTTGATATTCGCAATCTAATTCAACTCTTTTGCAGATGAAAAACTCATTTTTAAGAAAGCCGAAATAGTTCTGAGGTAACATTGAAAATTTCGATTTCTCATCTGGACGTCAAATCCGACATTTTGTATAAACTTCCCTTTAGTTTGGCTAGCATATTGAATTTCTCATTTTTTTGAAAGCGTTGTCAGGTATAAAACAAAAGATATACGTTTCATTGGAAGATAATTCGTAAGAAACTTGGAGACCTCTATAAGATGAACAATTTTTTTGGTGATATTTTATCTTGGCTCTCATTGTTTGGCTAAAAATTGTCATTTTCTTTATTTTTATAAGTCTGTGATCATGATTAAAACCAAAATTTTTTTCCTTGTTGAAAAATGGTGAAACGTCACCCTTTTAATTTTTTTAAGGTGAACCTTCTTTCAAAACTTTCTCCATCCCTGTTGAGAACCCCTTGCCTCCTCATTCTTGCATTGAAATCCCTTCCCTTCCTAGTGCCTAGTGCCCTTAACATCTCCTACCCTTCCTCGAATCCTTTCTATCCTATCCCTATTGTACATACATACAAACATCCATACATGCACACATGAAAACATACATACACACATCCATATATACAAAAATACATGCATACATACATACATACATTCATACAAACATTCATACATGTGTTCATACATACATACATACATACATCAAACATATTCCCTAGATTGGAAAAAAAAAGATTTCGTGTGCGTGCTGAATCTTATTATTTATTCGTATACATTTTTTTTGTTTCTTAGTTTTTGACTCCCTTCTAATGCCCGTATGTAACATCGTCCTCATCATTTTATTTGGAGACATGGAATATCTGCTGATTCACCATCACAAACCTACCCATGCAATATACTGCAATCAGACCTTCGTTATTTACAACGACATCACCAGTACAGAATTGTGTAATGTGTCGACCTGATAATGTAGGAAGAATACTGTTATTTATTAATCTGATGGCAATAAAAATCTATTTAGAACTGATATTCAAATTGTGCTAAACTGCTACTCTGCTGTTGATGGAATTTTCAAGTCATTCAATTTCTTATCAGTTGCTTGATCCATGTGCGAAATTTTTGATCACGAAAAAAAGTCGTATATACTAGAAATTCGATTGCATATCAACACGTGTATACAAATATGTACTTTAGTTCCGGTGAAAAGTACTTGAAGATGTAAAAATCATTATTCAAGTTCGAACCCCTTTTTTTCTGCAAAAATCACTATTATTCATTCAATATAATATTTGAGTACTCAAATTATTGTATATTTACCATGCAAGTCATAAATCTGCCCACCTCGGGCTCTCCCGAATGGAGATCCACCACGGAACATTCGAGAACCATCAGGAAAATGGAAGTTTAGCGAGGAACTATTTCGAAGTCGTGGTTTTGAAGATAGTAGTGGCGTAGATGGTGGTGGTGGAGATGACGGTGGAGATGGAGGTGGTAAAGATTGCTTTCGTGGAGCTGGTTCTTCGAGAAAAATTTAGTTAATTATCGATTCAAAGATGAGCTGGAAAATGAGAAAATTGAGCTTGAAATGCTAGATAAGATATGATTACGTTTACACAACTGAAAGAAAAAGTAATTAAGGGGAAAAAAGAGTCTGCTTGTCGCACAGGCATATCTCAATCGGACAACTTTCATTTTCAAGATGGGTATCTGTTCAGAAATCATGCCTCATTTTGGCAAGAGAAAAGCATTTCTTAAACCCTATTGAATTGGCGGGTCCTAAGTTTTTTCGCGATGCTACGAACTCTTGTACATGCAGCATCATCTTAAAGGGAATAATTTTTCACAAGTATCAAGTATCATACAACATTGTATAGCACTGACTAACTTAAATGCGCACTTACGGTTCGTCTATCCATGACCTAAAATAGGTTAATAGAGCACCGTGAAGTTAGGGCCCGAGCGTCGAGGAGGGTCATAAGCACGGTGCCGTAATAACCTATTTAGGTCACGGATAGGCGTTACTTAAGTGCGAATTCAAGTCACACAGTGCTATAAATAAATATATTGAACACAATACCCACAATGTGAATTCTCAAGTATTGACGTTTTCACATAATTTGATCCACGATTTGAACAAAGTTTAGCCCTGTCAATTATTATAATATTTATAATATTATAATATTATAGTATTATAATTTTTCCAATCATCCATCTCACCACGTTTTGGTGCTTCTCTGACCGGATGAACCTTCCCATTGGAAAATATTCCAACAAGTTGCCCATCCTGGTATTATAGTCGAGGTGGTATAGGCAGATCAGGGATCATAGCAGGAAGTTCGACACGCAGATCAGGACCTGTCCACCTATGCATTGGACTGGGGTCTAGAAGCACAAATATGGAGATTCTGTATAAACAAGTTCTTTAAACGAATCACATATCATTTTACTTGCAGCATTTTCCTTATCGGACAAAACAACAACACAGATGATTGAAACACTATCCCGCTTCCAATTTCTAAGAATCTTTCAACTTTTAGAGAGCTTCATCAACAATTACAGATTAACATTCATTTTGCGTAAATAATTGTATTTCGCGCTTCTTCCTCCATGATCAACCTGTAGTTCCTCCACTTATCACCAATTTCGCCACGTATTTTAAAGTATCTAATGAAAAACATCATCGCTCTTGCTGTTATTCCTGTCATCTATGTGCTATGTGTCATCTTATTTTCGTGAATTGAATTTTGGAAAGTTATTACGATGGGAAGTTAAAGGACATTTTCCAGTAGTGATAGCATTTCTTCGACGGACAAAAAAGAGAATCGTATGCGGAGACGTCTAAAAAACTTGGAACGAAAAAGAAAGAGAAGATACAAGCGGGATCGAAAACGCCGGCGACATGAAGATGAATCGTTTGATTCGAATTCCACAGACAGTCAAGGTAGTGGTAATTGAATAAAATTGAATTTTTTCTAAGCAAGTTTTTTGGAAAACGTAGGACAATTTCTCTGGTTTGAATGTTTCAAGCAACATTGCAAGTCGCCCTTTTCAGACTCTAACCTAGAAGCAATTATTAGAAGCGGCGTTGCTTAGCAACGTCCTACAGGCTCTAACTTGGTATCAATTCAGTTGCCAAGTCATGCTCTGCAGGTTCTTGCCTAAGAGAAATTCAAAGTGAACAGTAATTCCAAATCACGCTTGGCGGGCTCTAGCCTGGAAGTAATAAATTAAAAGTTACATTGCGAATCGCGCTTTTCAGGCTCTAACCTAGAAACAATTATTAGAAGCGGCTGTGCTAAGCAACGTCCTACAGGCTCTAACCTGGAATAAATTTAGTTGTTAAGTCACGCTCTGCAGGCTCTTACCTGAGAGGAATTCAAAGTAAACATGAATTCCAAATTATTCTTTGCAGGCTCTAACCTGGAAGTAATAAATTAAAAGTTCTAGTGTTAATCTTCAGAGATTGTGGCACAAGGTTTCAGAGGCTCTAGCCTCGAAATGCCTAAGAGGCTCTAACCCAATGGCAGTTCCGTCAGGCGTTTTGGGAGGGAGCTTTGGAGGCTCTAACCTCCAAATGCTCACGAGGCTCTAACCTCAAAAATGCTCAAGAGGCTCTAACCTCATGGCGATTTTGGAAGGTGCTAACCATCAGGGATTCTGGGAGAAAGCATTGGAGGCCTTAACCTCCAAATGCTCAAGAGGCTCTAACCTCAAAAATGCTTGAGAAGCTCTAACCTCATGGCAGTTCTGGAAGGTGCTAACCGTCAAAAATTCTGGGATAAAGCTTTGGAGGCTCTAACCTCCAAATGCTCAAGAGGCTCTAACCTCAAAAATGCTCAAGAGGCTCTAACCTCATGGCAGTTCTAGAAGGTGCTAACCATCAGGAATTCCGGAAGAAAGCATTGGAGGCTCTAACCTCCAATGCTTAAGAGGCTCTAACCTCAGAAATGCTCAGGAGGCTCTAACCTTATGGCAAACCAACGTTCTCAAGCCTGTGTCTACATAAGTAAATAATGTAAGGAGCCACATTTTACAGGTACAAACTTTAAAAATATAGAATCAAAGGTTTTCTGGACAAATTTTTATAAACGATTATTGCAGGCTCTAACCTACAATCATCAAATATTTCAACCTTAAAACACGGTTGTTCTACGTCAGATACTAATCTGAAAACAAAATTTTCTATAACCCTTCTTTCCTTTCTAGGCGATAATAGTATATTATCGGACTCACATCTACCAAGTGAAGTCGAAGAGAATTTCCAAAAAGTCGGGCAATCTGTTCCAAAAATAAATCATCTAGATGACGAGGCTCTCCATTTAATAGGAATCGATAGATCCTCGAAAACTAAATGCAGAGATAAAAATCCCTGCCAAGGACAAAGAAGCAGTAATTCAAAGGGATGCTCGCATAATTACAAAACAAAGAAAAATATCAGCTTCTTTGACAGTCTTGGAAAAGGTCCTTTCTCTTATATCTACAAAAAAAGAAAGGTCAGAAGCTGAAAAGCAAATTCTGGAAAAATTAGGAGATGTAAGCAGACTCCTCGCCGATCTCCAACACGATGAATCCATCATTCGAAGGAATTTATTATTGGCAAAAATCCCTGACAACTCTTTTAAGGACGCTCTTCAGGAAAAATGTAAGTAAAATCGCAGTTAGACTTGAACATTTCTTGGATAGATGGGGAGAAATAACATCAGACCCCATAATGTTATCCTGGATGAAAGGATACAAAATACCGTTTTTGAATTCACCCATCCAAATAACATCTCCAAATGAAAGAGGTTGGTCACTTGAGGAGACATCATAGATTTCTCTATTAACCGCAACCTTATTTCAAGAAGGAGGGATTGTTGAATGACAGCCTGTCGAAGCTCAGTTCATTTCGAATACATTTTTGAGAAAAAAACCGGATTGATCATTTCAATAAATTGTTAATCTAAAATAACTCAATAAGTTCATTTCAACGGACCGCTTGAAAATCGAAGATGGCAAAACAGTGACAAAAACTATAATTCCTGGTTGCTTTATGGCTAACTTGGGTCTCCAAGACGCCTATTATTTAGTTTGAGTCCACAAATCACATCGAAAACTATTACGATTTATCTTTGGAAGGAAATATATAAATTTACTTGTTTACCGTTTGGATTGTGTACAGCAACTTATGTCTTTACAAAAATATTCAAACCCGTTGTTTCATACCTTCGAAAAAAAGGTTTTTATAGGTTATATACTTGAATGATTCGTTACTGCTAGGAAATTCATATGCGGAATGCATTAAAAATATAACAATAACAATAGCAAAACTACAAGATCTAGGCTATATAATTAATACAAAAAAGAGTCAGTTGATTCTAGCCCACAATTTTGGGTACTTGGGTTTTGATTACGATTCTCAAACAATGATAGTTGAGTTACCGAAACAAAAAAGAATAAAATAAAATAAATAATTGACAAAATTAGTCTGAATCATACCATGGGTATCAAGGACTTTGCTAGATTAGTAGGGACATTAGTGTCCTGTTGTCCGGCAGTAAATTACGGGTGGGCCTATACAAAGCTTCTGAAAGAGAAAAATTTCTTGCATTGTCAAATAATAATGTCACCTGCAACGCAAAATTTCGCAAAAATCGTCGCCTAAAATCAAATACGTAAGTTGAGCTATCGAAACAGGGGTTCCAAAAAATAATTCCAGTGTTTGGCCAACCCGAAAGAGATCTCTTTGCGAGTAGGAAGAATGCAAAATGCAAAAGATATGTGCCATGAAAGAAAGACCAGGACTTCGTAGCAGTAGACGCGTTCACTGTTCCGTGGAAAAACTGTTTTCTTTTTTCTACGCATTTCCTGCCTATGCAATAATCCTAAAAGTTTTACAAAAGATTAATAATAAAAATGCCTCGGGTATCGCAGCGGTGTCAGACTGGCCATCGCAACCTTGGTACCCCTTATTCAAAGCCATGCTCGACTCAAACGCTGCACAAATAAAAGAGAAAAATAATGTTTTTGTCTCTGACACAAAACATGATCGATTTTGGGAGAAAATTACCCTGGTGGCCAGAGTCTTGTCAGGAGAGCATTCGAGTTGAGAGGAATACCACCAGCGTCAATGGGAATTACCATCTCATCTTTAACGGAATCATCATTCAAACAGTACGAGTCTTGTTTTAAGGAATAGTGGAAATTTTGCGTAAAGAATAACTTGAATCCATTTTCAGGCGCTATCCCAGATGTTTTGAACTTTTTATCACAAATATTTGATAAGGGATCGAGCAGCACACAGCTCAATTAACGGATATAGATCAGCTATATTGTTACTTGTAAGAACTGAAATGGCAAAAGATTCCAAAGATCCGAAAATTATACTTACTATTTTGCGTCTTCATCCTCAAATGAGGAACTTTCCATGCGATGATTAGTCAAAAAACTGATATGCCTACTTGCTCTAGCTACCGGTGATCGAATGCAGACTTTTGCGTTTATTGAAATTAATAACATTAGGCAGATTGAAGATGGATTCAAAATTAAAATACCATACCCTACAAAAACATCAGGACGTAATAGAAAACAGCCGTGTTTAGTTTTGTCATACTATATTCAAGAAGAAAAAGTTTGTGCAGCTTCTACATTGCGCGTTTTTTTTTGGAAAAAACGAGAAACATGCGCAAAAGAAATCAGAACACTCTTTATTTCAATTTATAAGCCTCACAAAGCTGCGACGACACAGACCTTGAGTCGATGGGTCAAAGAGTCCCCAAAAAACAGTGGAATTGACACGCAAGTCTTTTCAGCTCACTAGACGTGACATGCATCAACTTCAGCGGACAGTAGAAATGACCTAGATTTTGACACAGTGCGTAGAACAGCAGGCTGGACAGAAAACCCGGAAGTTTTCACAAAATTTCATAATTTGGTATTAACTAAAGATGTAAGTGCTTCTGCTAGAGCCGTTTTACGTAAATAATGAACTAAACTTGATGAATTATATCATTTTTAAAGATACATGCATAGAATAAAGGATTGGTTAATATGGTACACGCTTGGAACCATTTCTTTATTGAGCGCCGAAATATATGCTTTGAACATCTACATGTTGATCATGGAGGAAGAAGCGCGAAATACAATTATGAGATTAAACGAACTTACCTGTAAGTGAAGTTCTATCCTAATTGTATGAGACGCTTCTTCCGAAATGATCACTCCCACCCTTGAAATTCCCAATTCGAGAAAAATTCTCAAAACCCAAATAGGATTTCGGCGAAGCTTCAAAATAATGACATAACCAGACCTAGCACATAGATGACAGGAATAACAGCAAGAGCGATGCTGTTTTTCATTAGATACTTTAAAATACGTGGCGAAATTGCTGATAAGTGGAGGTACTACAGGTTGATCATTTCGGAAGAAGCGTCTCATACAATTAGGATAGAACTTCACTCACAGGTAAGTTCGTCTAATCTCATAATTATGGCCCACAGTTTATAACGTAAAATTGCATTACACTAGAGAATATGTAGATATCTGATGAAAGAGGCCATTTGACTCAAGAAAGACATTTGGTATCTTGAGGGTGTGCTGCAAGGTTGACTGGAGAGTATCTTAGAAAAAGCTCGAAAATCTGTTTCCATACCACATTCATCGAAAATAAGTCTTTCGATGCCTCCGTAGTGAATTGTTATCTAGCATAATTATTTGATTATTCGATCCTAGGGTCGAAAGTGCAAATTTAGATGCAAAGGTCGAAAGTAAAGTCACCTAAATGCAAATATGTTCGTATACTATATTCATATTGCTTGGACCTATCAAAAGAAAAATTTTATCTCACTCTATCGACTGGCACTCTTGTCCCCTTCCTTATCCATTTTTGCTTTGTAACTCGTTTCAGCCCAGTCTTCTTTATTCTATGATCATGCATAATTTCTCTTGTCTTCTCTCATCTTTTGATGAGCTAAAGTAACAGAAAAATGGAAAATTTGTTTGATCTGGAAAGTGAAATCGATGATGAAGCGTTGCTCAACATTTTATTGAATCTTGATGCAATCGCGGAAATGGTTCGAAGAGAATTACTACCGACGGAATCCAGAAGAAGCTACGTCGAGGCAGTTTAAAAGTTTTTGACGTAGCAAGTGAAAATAAAAACGAACGTCGTATCCGGAGACGCTCTCTTGGCGTATTTCGAAACGTTATCGGAGGATTATCAGCCCAGCACACTCTGGAGCCAATATTCAAATCTCAAATCCATCATCAATACTGAATCGAATATTGACATCGGGAAATTCAACATGTTGACTGCTTTTTTGAAGAAAGTAGAGCGGTCGCGGGACCGCCAATAGAAGAATTGCTCTTTCGCGTGAAAAGAAAAACATCAACTTGATAGGTATTTCATTCATTGATTGGAAGAAAACAGCTATTTCCTCACTCTATGCATACATGCACGACAGTAAAATAAATATTGAAGCAGGAAGTATAAAGTCAATCACAATTGGAGAATAATATTTCGAAGAAGTTAAATTAATAAAATTTGTCAGTATCAAGTGTAATATGTAGACATGAATTAATCTCTAGTCAATGTTATATTGAATATACAATTTTTGTTATATAGTAATTGAACAAAACTTTCACCACTTTATTAAATTGCATTACAAACAAACTATGAGCATATAATCACCTGCATCAATCAGCATACGGCAAGCATCAAATGTACTCCACTCGTTATACAAATACTGCACCAGAACGGGGTGAAGGGAGAAAGAGAGGGATAGCTGTGTTGGTGCCATTCTATAGACATTTTCAGTCGCATAGAACGTGACGCGGACGTTGTGTTGTCGAATAGAACGTGACGCGGATGGTGTGTTCCCGTTTCTCGAAGTTAGCTAGCCTCGCTTAGAGTATATACCCTCAGTAAAGGGGCAAAGCTTCAAGAACAAAGCAGAGGATTTCGAAGCACTAAATCCAAAGTTTCAGATGCCAAAGATGTTGATAAATTCCTTAAGGGGGTATTCCACCTTTGGAGGCCGAAAATCGAGGTGTTTTTGGGAACCAATTGCGCAGAATGTAATAAATGAATTACCAAACTCTTTTTTTATTCGAAAGATAGATTTTTCTCTCTTTCGACAATATTTTCATATCAATCAATAAATGACACCAGCGACCTTGAAACGCTATTGAAGACTTGCCCCTCAAAATGGAGGAGGTGATTGCATGGCAGCCGTTCGGGAAAACGCGTAATCTGAAACCCGCAATGAGATATTCGTTATATATGAAGTTACGTTGGCTATGTTTTTCCGTGACAGATTTTCAAGGAAGATTTCTACCAAAAGTTTTGCAAAAAGTCGTAAAAAAAAAATTTTCAACCTAATTTTTTGACCTTTGGAAGGCCATAAAAATAGAACGAAATGAAATTTCAAAAATCGTACACGGTAAAACATGGCGGTATGTTTTCCAAACATTTTCAGACCAAATAAATTGAAAGCAGACCAAATTGACTATGAAAAGCGTGACCACAAAGCCAAAAAAACACTATTTTCCGGAAAACGCGTTTAAAGATAGAGTACGAAATAAAACTTGATTATTGTAACTCACGCTCTAATCGTTCTAATCTAATCTTTCTGTCGTCTCTTCTGTCCGTCAAAATGAAAAAAAAAACTGATTAACTATTTATACACATACACACACATGTTCACTACATATCGAGAAACTTTTCGAGTAAGCGCGCTCGCGTTTTCGGAAACGGCCGGAGACGGGGACCTTTCTCTTCCTAGAAACATGGGAACGGATGTGATTTTCACAAAACCCTTTCTCTCACGTTTTCCCAGGTAGTAGTAGATCGAAATAAAGTAAAAGAAGAAAATCAAATTTTCTTTTTATTGGAGGGTGGAGGACCACCTTAACGAGGTACAAATGAAAATTGATTGGCAGAAAAACTAAGAAAAATAACACACATAACCTTAAAAACGATATATTGATATTTTTAAACATTTTTTCATAATATATTCCAAACTTTAACAGAAAAAATATTGAAACAATATACACATGAAAAGTAAGAATAACGAAAAATAAATATAAAATTTAGATGAAAAGTTATTTTGGAATATCAATATCTATGTGAATGAAATCTTGCATTTAAATAATACATAAATTGTCAATTGTGCATACCTTATTTTGAAAACATACGAAAGAAAATCCATGCCTTGGTTTTAATGAAAATTTTTCTTACTTCAGGCCATTCTCATTGTTGGTATCACCGGAGGATGCCGAGGATGCAAACTGACTACCATGAAGACAACGGATATAGACGATGATGGAAAAATCATGGTTCTTGAGTTTTCAAAACGGTCAGTGTACTAACCAAGTAATTGGGAAAGATAAATTGGCGAAGACACCTAGACAAGTTGTCGAATACCGCAGAACGTCGGCAACGCTTTTCGCCAACCAAGGAGCCAACAATCGCATGATACAACAACATGGCGGTTGTAAGTCCAGTTCCGGAGCAGAAAGATGATAATATTTGAAAGTTCAAATGAATAAAATGCAACGAATTCACACAGAAGCAATGAATAAAATTAAAATGACACTTTGAGGGTCATCTTGGAAAACGTATTGCCAATAAAAGGAAAATTGTCAATCTGATTGCTCGCGACATTAATTTAATGAATTCAAACTCCGAAAATCAGAATAACCAAACCATAAATATGAGCAACTGTACAATTCGTTTTCATTACAATAAATGAAATTCTGAATTTATTTTCATTTTTAAATAATTTCGAGCATACGAATCTTATAAGAGTAACGTTTTGATTGCACTGACTATTTTTTTATTACATGTGCGTTTTTTTGTAATTTTTTGGTTTTATTTTTTGTTTTGAGGAATCAGAATGTTGAATGTAAGAATAATGGAATTAGAAACTTCGTAAGGGTCAAATTCTGATTGGACCGACTCTTTTTGAGTTACATAAGTTTTCATTTGTAATTTTCTAAATTTTCTTTTAATTACTTTCATTACGATGTTTATTCTTTTGGAAGAATGTCTTGTAAAATTATCAATTAACGGAAAAATAAAAGCAAATATATGCGTTATCATTGATATGTCAAAAACGTGAGATTTTTTCTTCTTTGAATATTTTTTTTGGATCACATGCACCTAAAAAAATCAAGTGGTTTTTCAAGGGCATTTTTCTAAGGGTAGTTAGTAAAAAGTGGTTATTATGAGGTGATTCTTTAAAAATTTTCTCAAGGGATTTGATGAGTACAGTAGGTTTTTATGAAAAGGGGTATAGGGGTGGTTTTTAAGCGATGCATTTTTTCTCTTGATTTAGGTTTAAAATTTATTTGATTTAGGTAATCATTTGAAATTTCGTTTTTTTGCATAAGGGTGGGGGCTCAGCCCCCCGAACTCCTCTCCCCTCCGTTGTTTTCCATATACCTACCAAGGAAAAATTCGGCGATTATTCATTCATATAAGGGCCTCTTGCCCCTTGTTGCGCAATGTACTATTCCCTGTATAGTTCTATAACTCAGTCCAAATTATTTTGAAAATCATTGGACTCTCTCCATTTCCTTCGAAGAAGGAAAATCATCCTCCAGAAGCAGATGGAAATTTAATTTTCCATGCTTCATAAGTGGCCATTGATTTCTCAAGACTTATAACTGTGAAATTCAGATTATGGGGCTTTAGAAAATAAATCTTTCGATAGAAGGCGGAAATTTCGTTCTCATTATGGCTTATAACAGTGCTTGATTTCCCCTGAAATCATCAGTGTGCGACTCAGTCTCTCAACTCTAATTCTGAAATTTTTCCACCCTCAACGATATTGCAGGCATCGAACTCTCCATGTCACCCATTAGGGTGACCTGTGCAGTCAGATCACCTTGGCCTTGAGTTGAAGCACAAGAAAAGTGCTGCCACCCTGCGACATTCACAATAGAATTTATGCTTTCATCCACAACCTCAAGGATGAAACTTATATGTTATGCCTGCTAGAAGCTTGAGTAATTAAAATTACATAAAGAAGTTCTTTATTAATTGTGGAAGGATTATATTATCTCAGTAAAAAGTATCCACGTTCTTTAGAAAAAAACGAAACTTTCACTTGCATACCGTATTGAATTAAATAACATTTAAATAACTTTTTTTCGATCCTTTAACAATTAAAAGGAACTCATTCACAAAAAAATTTCAATTCTGCAAGATGTGTTCTTTCCAGGTACTTTACGTAGATAGGCGGAATAATTGTTTTTCAATATAAGCATGGGAGTGCATAGGAAACTGTTAACATCTGTGGAAGCCCCTTGTCATCTTTTATTCAAATTTTTGGAATTTATCGTGGTGAAAACAAAACCTCGAACTTCCTTTTATAGGTTAAATAATATCTCTCACAAGTATATAATATAAGGAGGGTGGTCAGTTGGTCGTAGAGGCTAAGGCGTGACCTTTCGACCCACTCCGTCTGGTTGTGGGTTCGATTCCCGCCTCGCACTCTGGAAGAGCTTCGAATATTGAATACTTCCCACACGAGAACAAATTTCCTTCAATGTTGCATGGAACTGATTACATTTTATTTTCGCAAGTCAGAAATAAGATCATCTCAGAAAGTAGGATTCTCTAATCTAGAGTAATTCTGTTAGTTATATAATGGCAATAATATGAAAAGATGAAGGAAACTTAAATAAGAAAAAAAGGTGATAATATTCCGTAATTCTATATAATGAAAGATATTGTGTCGAACAATGCCCTGTTTGTACTCATACTCAATTGAAATGATAATTGAAGAATATATTGAATAATTGATCATTTTATATGAAGGAAGGAAGGAACTAGATGTTAATAAAGTATAAATATTGTAAAATTTTTCATAGCTTGGGTATTTTTCTAAATAAATACTTTTTCATACGAAAAGGGAATCTTTTTTCTTCCCTCATGCCAGCCCCTTTCTTCTACGATCCATAATGTACAAACTTGAATTCTCAATCAGCATACGAAATAATCGAGAGACTAAATAAACTTGAAAATCAAGGGTTACAATATGTTGTAACAGTTTCGAAGTTCAATGTAAATTTAGATTCAATATGTACATATGTTTCGCAAAAAAACATTTTCTTAATAAAGTCGATATATATAAATTAAAATTTGGTTGAACAACCACCGCAAGGCCCACCTGGGAGCAACTGTCATTCAAAGAATGGCAC
>WSXT02010866.1:0-14610 GCA_011762715.2 Neuroterus valhalla | reverse complement strand
AAGCGAGTTACGCTTGCCCCGAAAGGGATTCGGCTTAATGGTATAATAATAATAATAATAACAATAAAAATAATAATAATAATAAATACAAGTATGATTGAAGACCATGAAATTTCAACTCTCAAGTTCTTGAATAATTTACTCGGAATTGGTTCACTTTTCATGATCAGACTCGTTTTCACTCAATTTAGCAACTCAATATCCCGTGAAATATTTTATATTTTTCGTTTTGACTGAAAATTGCACTTTGTAACGTGATTTGCAGCCGAGCTTGGTCCACTTTCAGGATTCTGTCACTTTGAGTTTACCAAGTTGCATATTACATTTTTCGTAACTGGATAACTTTTTCTGATCAAACTTTTTCTGATTAAACTTTTTCTGTTCAAACTTTTTATGGCCTCAATTCAGAAATACTTCACCTCGGAAACGCACGTTTTCATCATTGAATGGTGATTCCAAATTTGAAGAATGTTGTTGCGCTCTACTGAAAAATTCCGATTTTATTGATAATGTAGCTCTGTACTGGATTCCTTTAAGAAGGCTTGGGCGTTTTCTGAAGAAATCACAGAAAACTCTGAACTTTGGAAATTTCACAAAGAAAGTATGCCCAATTTATTTGAGAAAAAAATATTGTGCTTGACGTCATTTCCGAAAAAATCGCTATCCATTTAACACGTAGTCTTATGGGACTCCGGAGCAAAATCGACTGAACTCCGGGACAAAATCACGAATCCCTATAAATCCTACATGTGTTGATACTGCCGATCACGAGCAATCTATTAGTTCCATAAAAAAGGGTTGACGACTTAATTCGAGGGAAAATTGCAAAAAGAGTACAGACTGACACACAAGGCGCTTAGGTGAAATCAATAAATTTTCAGTATCCCTTTCTTTGTGACTTCCGCGATTCATCTCTCTTCTTCTTATAATTATTTAAAATAATAAGCAGCGATAAGCATTTATATGAAATGTGCCCTAACGAGGCCCCTAATTCCATACGAAAACAAACGCCCAAGCCTATTTAATTAACGCTAACACTTAGAACTATACAAATTTCGATGTCTATAATAATAATTCCATAATTGGAAGCAAATTTGAAGTTTGGTATCCAAAATCTAAATTTGAGGAATTTTTCATTTCCATAAGTGTCAAAATTCAAGATGCAAGGGAATAAAGAATATTTAAGAAAAATTAAAAGATGCAAAGCTTTTTCCAAACAAAGTAATTTTTTGTGAGACGTTTTCCCTTTAAATTTATTACGTGATGGCCTGCTTAGTTTTCGAGCTCTCAATACAGAAAGCTAATAGGGGCTGTAAGAAAGTTTAATTAAAATGAAAAACATTTTTATTTGTTTTTCGAAAAACATCTTTAATGCAAAATATGCTCCGAAACAATATTTTTCGAATTCTATCATTATTTTATTGTACGGAATATTGGTAAGGGATTAACGATTTGAGTTCTTAAAGCGTATTTTTACTCGAGTAAAATTACTTCAATTCTAATTAGTTTGAACTAAAAATAGAGTACGGTAAAGAAGGTTAAAATTAATATGTAAATAAACCGCTTTCATGTTTGAAGAAACATAATACATGATGCAAAAAATGAGTTTCTGGAATTGATCTGTGGGAAACTGATTGAATTTTCCGATCGTATTATTAGGACCTCAAATCACGCAACCGTTCACATATGCTTCTCTTCTAATCCTGATCTGCACCCATATTGAGTTACCGACATTCAATAGAAACGTCTATCCTTCCTAGCGGGTAATAATTTATTTAATAGACTTCCAGAGGAATTGAATAGTCCTCATAGACCATGTTGTTATTTCAATCGGGCGCCTGACGGATCAGGATGAATTGCAGAAAAAGTTGATCCCTCTGCCGAAGTTGGGTGACATTGCGGAAACACATTCTTACACACAAGCCCTTGGCTTATTTAAATCTTTTTTTTCATGTTCGCCGGGAAGAAATAACTTTTTTACATCCTCATCATAATGTGAAGGTATTGATTTCATGTGAAAATTGACTTTCGCGGAATTTATGAAATCTCCACGTTTTGAGACCTCCTGATTCCGAAAAAGTAGTTTTTACGTTGATGTCTGTCTGTCTGTTGTCGTCGTTGTCGTCGTCGTCGTCGTTATCGTCTGTGTACTCGTTAACTTTTGAAAGAATGATCATATTGGATTGGGCTTTAGCACACTTTTTCAAAGCCGGAAAAGAAAGAGGAGTTCGTTAACCAGCTATTTTGGATAAAAACTTAAAGGGGGGAGCATTTTGAACATTTTTTTGGACTTTCTTTCACAAGCCTCAAAAATTGTAAGTGCGGTTTCTTTTAGTAAGTGAAATGTGACAATTTATCCCCATGACTTTTTTTGATAAAAACAAAATTTTCAGAGTTGTGGCATTTTCAAATTTCAAAAATATAAACGAAAATAAGAATTTCTAGCCAAATAAAGCAACATTGAGAAGAAAGTCAGAAAGAAAAAAAGTTTCTTCTCGGGCATTTTCAAAATTCGAAAATATAAACGAAAATGAGAATTTTCAGCCAAACCACGCAAGATATGAAAAAAAAGTTTGAAGAAAACAATGTTTCTTTTTGAGAGCCCTCCAGGATGATCTTCATAACTTTTCGAGTTTATAGAAAAAAATAAAATTCAAATTTTGGTCGCACAAAAAATAATGAAAAATAGAAAGATTCATTATTTGTTCAAACTATGCAAGCTGCGGGAAAATGTATATGAACTAAACTTGTGCACCAAAAAAAGATCTACAAATTTGGTAAAAATTAACTTCTTGATAGGACAAGTAGTTTTTGCTTCATTTATAAAAAGCCATAAAATGGATTCATTTCAATCAGAAAAAATAACCATGAAAATCAAATATTAAAATTTTTTATATGACTAAGGCTAACGCACAAGAATGATAGAAAAAAAGTTATTCACACGAGAAATATCATTAAATTTGTTATAATTTTTCCCATTGGACGCGTAGTTTTTGTTTTGACCGCAGAAAATAAAATTAAAAATTAAAAAATTGCATTTCTAGAAAACCTACACAACATGTGAAAAAAATTAGGCGACAAAACTTCTCTACCGCTTTGGACAAACTTTGATCGAGTGCGCAGATCGAGACACGCGATGAGAATGTATTCGTTAAAGCCGGAGAAGCTTCAACAAAAGAGAATTCACACTCATTAAATTAAAGTATAAGTAGTCGACATTTCGCTTTTGAGTTTCACAAGCTTTATATGAAACTGTAGGGAGGTACAAAGGCCGAGCGCGGAGCGCGAGGTGAGATTGCCATCGAGCGCGAAGCGCGAGATCCGAAAGACGCGCGCTTTAGGCGTAAGGCATTTGCAGTTCCCCATTAGAAGAAGAAGAAAAAAACATGGAATCATTATTTCAAACACTTGAATCCCATGCTCTTTCTGACGTAGAATACTATGGCATTATTTGTTTTATCGTAAAACCCACTCAGAAGCGCTAGAAATGAAAAACGTAGATTTAATCATAAAATCAACGGCACCATCGTATTCTACGTAAAAAAGTAGAGCGGTTGCGGGACCACCGACAGAAGCTTTGCTCCTTTCGCGTTAAGGAAAAAACATGAATTTGATTGTTATTTCATTCATCGATTGGAAGAAAACAGCTATCCCTTCACTCGATGCATACATGCACGCCAGTAAAAGAGATATTAAAGCAGGAAGTATAAAGTTGATCGCAATTGGAGATTCAAATTTCAAAGAAGGTAAATTATTAAAGTTTGTCAGTTTCAAGTGTAAAATGTAGACATAAATTAATTTGTGGTCAATGTTATAGAAAGTGTACAGTTTATTGTGATGTACTAATTAAAATTTGTGAATAATTACAAAAATACAAATATTCTTAATATTTTAGAATGAAAGATGTTATTTTTTCTACCAGGGTAATTAATATGTTAATTTAAGATCGTAATTTTATCGATTACTGGTACGGGAATCATTTTAGAGAAATGAGAAAAAATCTGTCGCGGCCCGGATGTGAACCGGGATCGTCACTATACATGAGTGGGGCGTTAACCAATTACGCTACCGGGTCACACGGCAGACATTCTTTCATTTCTTCTCATTTCTCTAAAATGATTCCCGGACCAGTAATCGATAAAATTACCATATTAAATTAATATATTCATAATATTGTTTATGTGACATTACGATATACATGCGTATAATTATAGGCTTGTTATAGCTTACTATACATGTAAGTCCGTGTTCAATACACACACGCGGCGCGTCGATTGTGAAGCCGTGTCCCCAGCAAGAGTGGGACGGGCGAAAGGAAGAAAAATGTGAGAATGGGAAAAGTCGCATACTCGCAGCAGGAACTGTCGCAGAGTCTACTGTACAAATACTATACCGGCCTCCAGAACGGCAGGGAGGGAGAAAGAGAGAGAGGTGGGAGAGATAGCTGGGTTGGTGCCATGCTATAGACATTTTCAGATGCATTTTTCGTGGCGCGAAAGAGGTGTTCCCGTTTTTCGCAGTTAGGTGCCCTCGCTCAGAGTATATGTATACCCTCCCAAAAGAAGCGAAGCTTCAATACCGAGTTCAATACTCACATATGGAAACTTTCATCTCGTTGAGCAGTACGATCACTTTTATTCATTATAAATGCCTTTACTCGCGCGCAACGTGTAAGTCCGTATGATACACACACTCGGCGCGTCGATTGTGCGCTGTGTCCCCAACAAGAGTGAGGACGGGCGAAAGGAGGAGAAATGTGAGAACGGGAAGCGCAGAGTCTACTGTACATATACTACACCGGCCTCCAGAACGGCAGAGAGGGGAAAAAGAGAGAGAAAGAGGGGGGGGGCTGCGTTGGTGCCATGCTATGGACATTTTTAGTCGCTTTTTTCGTGATGGGATGTTCCCGTTTTCCAAGTTAGGTCGCTTCGCTCAGAGTATATGTATGTATACCCTCCCAAAAGAAGCAAAGCTTCAAAAATCAATGTTCAGCTTAGAGGAGAAACGATTTTCTGAAATTCCACTCTCCTCAATCCGAATTTTAATTAGTTTGGAAAGTCCAGGTTCCATGAAAAAAAATTCCCTTTTCCAAGTGAAATTATACTTTTTCATTGAAACTCGCTCTCCTAAAATAAAAACTGTAATTATTTTTTGAAATCCCCTGTCCCAAGTCATATAAATGAGAAAAAGGAAATAAAACGTGATGAATATATTTGTTTGAAAAAATTAGGATAATGAATCTTTCTGCTTGTTTATCGAATTTGAGTCAGCTAAAAAAATCTCACAGAGCAACAAATTTGCAAAACGTATTTCTTATGATGGGAAAAAACAAAAATTCTTCCTCTTATGGAGTATATAGATGTATTAAAATATTTTGGGAATCAGATTAAAGGAACGTTACATTCTTCAAATCAAATGATAAGATATTTTTTGATTCATAAGAAGAAAGCGGTCATTCCTTTTTTTTTTTTTTTTTTTTTTTTGTAGAATTTTGAATAGTCTAGGTTGAGCCAAGTAAATCTCCGGTTTCTAAATTAAATTCCTGGTCATTTTCCAATTTTCTCCCGGTCAATAAAACTCCCGTTCATGTCCTGGTTTCCCGGCCTAATCGGCACCCCGATGATTTTTTCTTCTTTTTTATCATGATAATCTTTTTAGCCTGT
Organism: Neuroterus valhalla; assembly: GCA_011762715.2. Taxonomy (NCBI): domain Eukaryota; kingdom Metazoa; phylum Arthropoda; class Insecta; order Hymenoptera; family Cynipidae; genus Neuroterus; species Neuroterus valhalla. Next base: position 8,947 of record WSXT02010866.1, on the reverse strand, counting down.
TTCTTACGTGCTTTTTTTATGGGAAACTTCAGATGCCTTGCGGCACGTGTAAATCGGGTCAGAAAAATCTTCATTCTTTTCGCGCATATTTTTTAACATTCCAAAAGGTGTTTCTGACCGTCGAACAATAGGAAAAATGTTGATAAGAGAGGGATTTCCACACTCCACGGGTATCTTGACTTCCCAACACTCTTTTCATTTACGAATCGACACCTCGATCAATCAAATGCTTTGTTAAAATGCGAGATAATTTCTGATCTCTCTAGGTTTTCCAAAGATCATAACAGGACCTAGTTTTGACTGCGTCACGGACAGTGATTCCTTTTTGAATCGCATATTATTATTATAATTATGTATAGGAATGGGGACTTTGAGTGGGAGGATTTGCTTTGAAGGGACTTATGTCAATCAGGAATCAGCACGAGTGGTGTAGAGATTCTTCGTTATCGAGTGTCTGTCTATAGTTTGTTGACTGAATCCGGAAAAACGTTGAGATGAATAAGGTCCACGACCCTGAATCGGATTTCCGACTGGCTTTGTGCTAAAGTGAGGCGCGTGCTAAACTATAAGGAAATCTGCCCGATCCATCACGGAACGCTTGTTAGGGTCTATTGTCAATTCATAGGTAGCAATGTTGCGGTCGACTGTCTCTTCTTCAGTATGAGAAAATGCGAAATGTGCAGATTGTGCAGGACCACAATGTAACCCCTTACTTCTGAATGACAAAATGTAAAATGAGATGAAAACGTATTTTAATGAATGGAATCGGAAAATATTGCAAGAAGTTAGGAGACTTTCAGATCGTTCTAACATCATTAATCCCTCTGTGTCTGCTAAAAGACTTGATGACAGACATATTTAGTCCGGTACTTGAACATAAATAGACCCTATCTAGCACAAATTTAAGCTTCAATCCGAGTACCAACCAAGCCAAGCGCTGCTCAACTCCACTGATTGAATATGTGTATCAAAAGAAACATCAGAACTCACATTCTAATCGCGCGCGGCTTTCGGATCTCGCGCTTCGCGCTCGATGTTAATAGGACCTCGCGCTTCGCGCTCGGGTATGAGTTTACCTCCCGCTACGCACTCGGCCTTTGTACCTCCCTACAGTTGTATAAAAAGCTTGTGAAACTCAAAAGCGAAATTTCGAATACCTTGTTTTGATGAGTGTGAATTCTCTTTTGTTGAAGCTTCTCCGGCTTTAACGAATACATTCTCATCGCGTGTCTCGTGCTGCGCACTCGATCAAAGTTTGTCCGAAACGGTAAAGAAGTTTTCTTATGTGATTTCTTTCACATGTTGTGTAGTTTTTCTAGAAATTCAATTTTTTTATTTTTAATTTAATTTTTCTCGATTGAAACAAAAAATACGCGTCCAATGGGAACAATTATAACAAATTTACATATATTTTTCGGGTGAACAACTTTTCTTCAGCAATCTCCTGTGTTCGCCTTAGTAATTTTTTCAAAAATTTTATTATTTCTTATTTATAGTTATTTTTCCTGATTGAAATGAAAACTCCACATCCTGTAAAGAAGTTGATAACACATTTTAAGACAGATTTTCCTGGCAAAGAACTTGCGACTTTTTGATTTTTCCTAAGCTTGTGTCAATTGTTCAAAAGTTCATTTTTTCCAATTTTTATATGCTTTTTCATAAATGGAGCAAAAACTACTTGTCCTATCAAGAAGTTAATTTCACCGAATTCGTAGATCTCTTTCTGGTGCACAATTTAGGTTCATTTATATTTTCCCATAACAAACATGATTTGACCAAAAAATGAATCTTTCTATCTTTCATTATTTTTTGTGCGACCAACATTTGACTTTCCGATTTTTTTAGGAAACTCGAAAAGTTGTGAAGATCATCTCCGGAGGACTCCCCGAAAATAACTTTTTTTTTCTTCAAATTTTCTTCATATCTTGCGTTGTTAGGTAAAAATTCCCAGTTTCGTTTAGATTTTTGAATTTTGAAAATGCCACAACTCTGACAAATTTATTTTTATCAAAAAAAATCTTCAGGATAAATTGTTGTACTTTTTACCTACTACAAGAAACCGTACTTACAATTTATGAGTCTCGGAAAAAAGTCCCAAAAAATGTTCAAAATGCTCCCCCTCTGTTATTTTTGATCCAAAATAGCTGGTCAACGAATTCGACTTGTCATTTTGGTCCCTCAACATGGGTGCCAAAGCACGATCGAATATGATCATTTTTTCGAAAGTTATCGAGTTCACAGATTATCACATTCTCATTCTGAATGAGAAGGTATTGGTTTTATGTGAAAATTGACTTTCGCGGATTTGATGAAATCTCCACGTTTTGAGATCCCCTGAGTCAGAAAAAATGGGTTTTACGAAGGTTTCTGTCTGTCTGTCTGTAGTCTGTAGTCTGTAACTTGTGCACTCGATAACTTTCGGAAGAATGAACGGATTGGATTGCCCTTTGGCGCACATTTCGAGGGACCAAAAAGACAGGTCGAGTTGTGAACAAGCTATTTTTGATGAAAAATGAAAGGTAGGGAACATTTTGAGCATTTTTTTTAACTTTTTTTTCCAAGACTCAAAAATTGTAAGTACGGTTTCTTATAGGAGGTAAAAAGTGAAAATGAAAAAAAATGTTTTTTTTTCGAGAGCCCTACAAGATCGGGAATACAACTTTTTGAATTTTCTAGAAAAATCGAAAATTCCCGAATTGATCGCACAGAAAATAATTGAAAATAATCTGTGAACTCGATAACTTTCGAAAGAATGATCATATCCGATCGTGCTTTTGCACATTTTTTCAAACCCAGGAAAAAAAGGACGAGTATGTTTGCCAGCCATTTTTGGCCAGCGGTTCTGGTTTTATCCATCAAAATCGCTTTTTGAAAAATCAAAAATGCATGTTTCCTTTCAAACTATGCAAGGTACGAAAGAATGTTAAAATAGAAAATTATTCATTTTAAAAAAACCTATAAATTTTATACATACCATTTTTTCATGAAATGCATAGTTTTTGTTTAAATCGAGAAAAATGTTACCAAAAATGAAAATTTCCATTTTTGAGCAAAACTTTGCGAGATATGAAAAAAATGAAAGATACAAAAATTGTTTACCTCAAAAAGTCTACAAATTCATTGTTGTTATTTTTCGATAGGACAAATAGTTTTCGTTTTCATCGTGATAACATACTTACAAAAATAAAAAATTCCACCTACAACCCAAACAATAAGAGACAGGAAGAGATCATTCAAAGATAAATTTCTTACCTTAAAAAGTTTCACAAGTTTTAAATGGAATTTTTCCTAATACGGCGTATATATTTTTTTTATCGTGACAACGCCCTTTAAATAATAAGAAATTCAATTTGCTAGCAAAATTATGCGAAATGTAAATACCAGTGGTGAGTATTGTGATGAGAATGTGTTCCTTAAGGCCAATAGAGCCTTAAGTAAACTTAATATAAAAAAAAAAAATGAAAAAAAAATTCAATAATCTTCATAGAAGTGGAGGTTTTCAGGAGTTTTGCAATATTTGAAATTCTTTGTTTGCGTTACACTGTAAACCGAATCAAACACGTATGAAGCCGAGCGCGAAGCGCGAGATCCGAATGAGGGTCCGAATTTTCGAACTTTTCTTCGTATCTTGCTTAATTAGGCTAAAAATTCTCATTTTCTTTTATATTTTGGAATTTTGAAAATACCAAAACTCTGATAATTTTATTTTTTTTTGAAAAAAATGATTGGGATAAATCGTTTCACTTTTTACGTGCTACAAGACATCGTTCTTACAATTTTTAAGTCTTGGAAAAAAATCCCCAAAAAAATTTCAAAATGCTTCCCCTCTTTGATTTTTCATCCAGAATAGCTGGTTGAGGAACTTGACCCGTGTTTTCTTGTCCCTCAAAACGTGGAGATTTCATGAATTCCGCGAAATTCGATTTTCACATAAAACCAATACCTTCTCATTTAGGATGAGAATGTAATAAAGTATTGGTTAGAATCATTAGAACAAAAACATTAATAAAATGTAGGAAAAATTGGACTGAATAAAAGACCACTTCTACCGTGAAAGCAGTTCGTTTAATAATCAATAGAGAAATATTTTCACATGCCTTAGATTAAGAAGTCATTTGAGAATCAATTTTCAACGGTTTTAAGCGCATCAGTCGCGTCCTGTGAAAGGATTATGGGGCTGGTTGTTGACACAGGGGATGGTGGGTTTGTACCAACCTCCCATTTTTGTCTCACTGACACCCTATATGTTTGCACACATTTGTTGATAACCCCTCGCTCTATCCGACGTATATGGTTACACGATTTACAAACTACAAAACGGAGTCACGTGGATTTCGAAGCTCCATTCAATCTGCCCAAAGAATATAATGAAGATCCTATTCAACATCATTTATGCGATCGCAAAATACAATTGGAGCATTTTGAAACAGTTAACGTCAAAACAAAATCGCTCTATGAAAAATTCTTACCAGAAGATAAATTTATTCAATGATCTTCTAGAAGAAAATTGAGTGATATATTTGAGAAACGACGCTATGAATTAATTATCCATAGAACGTGTAGAATTACAGTAGTGACCCTCATGACTGAAGAAGGGTGATTTTTAAAAATTGCAAAATTTATATCGCGTTCACGCGTGCCAATTTATGGTCAGGGAGGATCTTCTCTGCATGAGGTCGCAGATATCCGAGGGTCGACTAGAAGATCTTAATTAATGCATCGTCCTTTTCACGATTAAGCTGCCCCTACCCTTTCGGATGTAAATCGTAACGAAACTGAGGAAGTGACTTCCCTCAATGATATTGATGCAGATACTTAACAATGGGGCGCAATAAATAAGACCCTTAAGAAGAACACGAGCACCACGATGTTTAATAATAATCGACTTGTCTGTATGAACCAACAAGTGATCAGTCACATAAAACTAACTGCTCTTCATTTATCATTTTATTATGTTTGATCCCATCAAGTTTTTGTTTTCTATTTCATTATCATGGTTATTCATTTCAAAGAAACGCAACCCTCAATTCGACAACAGTTTTACCATTTGGAGAAATGTTTCTTTAATGTCCATTCAATAATGCTGTAATCTCTAGCTAATGAACTGATGAACACCTTTGAGAATTTATGACAGAATGTGTTGTCTAATGTAAAATGTTAAATTTTGTATGAAAAGCCAGGGTGGAGATTTGGCGGACGATTTAAAATTCCCGGTAATTTCCTGGTTCTTCCCGGTCAAGTTTTTCAATTTTCCCGGTCAACTAAAAGAAGCATATTTATATTTGTCGCAAAACGCAAACATTGATTTTTATTCATGACAATCATTCTAAACATTCTTTAACACAACAGATCAAACATTGCAAAATAGATCACTTTTGAAAAAGATAATCCAATTTTCACCAAAAAAATCTCATTTTTTACGTATATTGGAACAGTTAAACTCACAATTAAGAAAAATCAATTGAAGATAACAAAAAAAAACGGATTTACAACTATTAGTGCATTTTTCAATCAAGAAGATGAATATTCATATTTAAAGATAATATTTATCAGAGCACTTTAATTTTCAACCGTGAAATTGAATTTCAAAACAAGAAGATTAATTTCCAGATAAAAAGAATCATTTTCTAAGAAAAATATAATGTTCCAACAAAACAGTCGAATTGCGAACTCCAAAAATAATTATTTCCAAAGAAAAATGGAGCAGTAACATTTTTAGTTCATGAAAAAAAAACAATTTTAAAACAAGCAAGAGAGTTTTATACTAAAACGAAGAATCTTCTACTGAAGGAGTTGAGTTTTAAACAGATTAATTACTTTCACTGAAAAAGAAAAATTGTCCACGAAAATTTGAATACTCAGATTTTAAAATGAAATAAAAAATGGATGCTCAACTAAACAAATGAATTTTTGACTGAAACTATGGAATTTCCAATAGGAATAAGTTGAATTTTCAGTTCAGAAAATTACTCATGACAGGAGTAAACTAACTTGGAACGAAAAAAAACTAACTTTCAACAAAAAAAAATATTTTTCAACAAAAAAAAAACTAACTGTCGAACAGATTACTACATTTTTACACAAAATGATGAATCAAATGAGTTTGTAAATGTTTACCTTAAGTAGTTGAATTTTAAACCAGAAAGACGAATTTCCAACTGAAATAATTAACACTTAACTAGAAAATTTCAATTTTTGACAAAAAGTTAATTTTCAACCAAAAAATACAATTTTTCAACAAAATGGTTGAAACTTGAAGTATAAAAATGAAAATTTTCAAACAAAAATGGAAAAGTGACATTCTCGGCTTAAAAAATTAATTTAAAACCACAAACATAAGAGTTTCGAAGCTGTTAAATGTTCGACTAAAATGAAAAATTTTTTAATGTTTAACTTGAATTGCTAACTGCAAAGAAGAATTTTTGAAGGAGAATATTAATTTCCGAAGAAAAAGATAATTTTCTACCGAAAAAAAGATTTTTCAACAAAAGATGTGAAGTTTCACCGAAATAAATGAATTTTCAGTTCAAAAAGACCAACTGTTGCCGAATTGACGAATTTTGAATTAGAAAAGAATAATTTTCCGCTGAAAATGAAACATTTGAATTTTCAGTTGAAGAAATTGATTTTATACTTAACTGATGAACTTTCAGGTATAATGATGAATCTTCAAATGGATAGATATATTTTAAGCAAGGAGATGAATTTTTGACCATAAAGATTAATTTCCTACAAAGAAGACAAATTTCCCACGAAGTAGGGGAAAATGGGGAGTTGTGAGCCCGGTTTTGTTTTCGAGCTATATCTTCCATAAGAATCGACGGATTGTAAATGTTTAAAGTTGAATTTCTGAAGGACATCTAAACATAGCTACTGGATAAAAGAATTTGAAAAATATCACCGTCGTCTTTGAAATATTGCGGATCGGCTAAAAGTCCAAAAATCAGCATTCGTAATTTTGGTGGGGAGTTGTGAGCCATGTGAAGAATGTCAGAAGACAGCATATTTTTATAATTTATGTTAATTAAAGTAGTAGAAAATCAAATTTAGGATAAATTTGATGTAACTAGAGGATTTAAACAAATTAATCAGATTCGCAATTAACACAGGTGTATTACCCAGTCGTCATGTTGGCACGCTTCAAGTGCACAGCACGGTCGCACGTGTTACAATGTATTGCGTTATTTCTATTTACTTTTTTCGGTATTTTTCCCATACAGATGATACGGAAGTCTTCATCAACTCCCTTCAATTTCCTACAACTGGTGGCTCATAACTCCCCATATCAAGCTTATTTAGTATGGACGCGTCGCTATCGACGCACTGAACAATTATCAAAATTTCCTTTTTTGTGTAGAGAGTTAATGGCGTACGGAATGTTTTGAATAAACTTTTCTCTAGAGTCGCCTCCAAAACGGGCCTCAAAATATCACAAACACAAGTATTAAAAAAAACTTTTTGGTGCGATTCAACAATGAGTGATCCACATGAAGGCGAAGAACACCTGCAGATGCGACGAATGCTTACTGAAAAGTTAGCTTGCGTCAAGAGAAACACTGAACAGTACATACAAGAGACCTAGCAATCACAGCATGGCAAAAATCGAAATGGCTCACAACTCCCCACTCTCCCCTACATAAATTCTCGAAGAAATATATTAATTTCCAAATTCAAAAATCAATGTTCAACTGAATACTTGAATTTTCACCAAAAAAAGATGAATTGATTTTAAACAAAGTAGTTACAATTTCAACCAGAAATAAATTTTGAGTCGAAATAGATCAGAAATATTCCTTCTTCGGAATACTACTTCTACTCTAAAGACTGCTTGTGACAAATTTTACTCTTTCAACGATTTTTCTAGGTTGAGTCAAATGAATTTTCGGTTTTTTAATTAAATTCCCGGTCATTTCCGGGTTTTTTCCTGCCCTGAAATCATCCATACCTAAATCTCGAAAGACAGAACAAATTTCTTGAATCCTTTAAAGCTGATTGGAAATCCATCCTTATTTGTTCCGCATGACTTCCTCCGGGATCGGGTACAATTCGTCACAAGCTGAGAAAAAAAACCGCTGAACGCCTCCCTCAAAATCAGGAATAAAGTCGTCGTGGGGGATTCTCGTGAGATATAAAAAATATAAATGGTTTGAGATCCCACATACGATAATCGATGTTATAACCGCTTGAAGTGAAAAAAAGGTCGCGCGCGAGCCTGAATTCGCAGCTGAGCGTATACGGGTGCCCTAATAGCTACACTAAATTCATTCAAAATTCCTATTAAAATTTTTCTAATAGCCTGCAAGAAAGTCAGGTAAGAGTCTAAATGCTCCCGTATCGTGGAAAGATTCCACGGCATGATACATACGTGAAACGTTTTTCCAGGGTCCTTCGGTCAATTTAAATCAATTTAGCCCCCAACCCCCGCTTCAACGAGGTTCAATTGGCGGACAATGGATGTCGGGTAGTTCCGAGGGAACCCAAGGAGGCTATAATAGTTGCTCTCAAATCTTGAAGTTTTTATAGCATCATTTCAGGGTATCAACCTCCTTGTAAAAAAGACAAATTTGTACCAAGATGTGTCACATTGAGAAATGGGGTCAAGTATATAGGGTCATTGAGTGCTCTATTATTCTTCTCATTTCAAGCGCTTTCTTTCATAAAAAAATCCTCCTTATGTTAGAATCGGTAAAATGATGTAAGGATTTTTTGTATTAACAAACAACTTTTGTTTATAGACGCTCCCCTGTTGTCTTTCTTTAAAAATTAATTTTCACACGTTCTTTTCCGGTAGCTTTTCTCTGTCGAAAAGAAAAATACAGGTTGTGCTTGGATAACGTAACGGATTAGCGGACCTCTCCACGACTACTCATGTGACAAACTGTAATAGCCCCCCCCCCCCCCCCCCCCCCCCCCCCCCCCCCCCCCCCCCCCCCCCCCACCCCTTTTC
>WSXT02010855.1:0-14611 GCA_011762715.2 Neuroterus valhalla | reverse complement strand
GTGACTTGCAGTGAATATGACTCGCCACCAATGTGACTTGCTACCGATGTGACATGCCTTCAATGTGACTTGCAGCTCTTTTTTTTGCTGAAAATGGGACTTGCCACAAATGTGACTTTCCGCTAACGTGACTTGCCGTGAATATGACTGGCCACCAATGTTACTTGCTACCGACGTGACATGCCTTCAATGTGACTTGCATCTCATTTTTTTGCTGAAAATGTGACTTGCCACAAATGTGACTTTCCGTTAACGTGACATGCCGTGAATATGACTCGCCACCAATGTGACTTGCTACCGATGTGACATGCCTTCAATGTGACTTGCAGCTCATTTTTTTGCTGAAAATGTGACTTGCTGTGAATGTGACTTGCCACAATTTGGTCAGTTTTGTGTGGCCTTAATATTTCCTCGGATGAGAGATTCCGCGCTGTGACTTGCCGAGAATATGACTGGCAACCAATGTGACTTGCCACCGATGTAACATCCAATCAATGTGACTTGAAGCTCATTTTTTTTGCTGAAAATGTGACTTGCCACAAATTTGACTTTCCAATAATATGATTTGCTATGAATCTGACCTGCCACAAATGTATGACTTCCTGCTAATGAGACTTGCTGTGAATGTGACCTGACGCAATATGACATGCCACGGTTTGGCATGATCTGGACTCGAATTTTGTTTAAAATATCAAATATCACATTTTACGTTAAAAATTCGAGTACTTCATTCAGAACTTACGTGTTTGGTTAGAAATGCGTCTTTTTCGATGAAAAATTATTTTTCCTAATTGCAATTTGATCTTTTTGGCTTATGATTGAAAAATATAGTTATAAATTTGATTATTTCCGTGACAATACAAAATTTCTGCTAGTAGAAATATCTTTCGGTTAAATTAACTATTCTAGATAAATAAAATCTTTTCTGTTGGTAATATCGACGATTACATTCTTCGTTGAAAATTTATCTTTTTGTTGGACAACTTCATTAAAAATTGGTTTCTCGTTTAAAGATCCATCATCAAGGTTGAAATCATCTTTTTGGATGAAAATTTAATCGCATTGTTTAAAATGTTTTCATTTTTATGAAAATTAATTTGTTCAACTGAAAATGTGATTATTTCAGTTGAGAGTAACAATTAATCTCGCTTAGTTTAAAATTCCAATGCATGGTCGAAAATTAATGTATTTTGTGTGTTATGGAATTCAAAAACCAACATGCCAAGAGCACGTGGTATTCACGAACGGTCACCCATCCAAATTCCAACCACACATCACGTTGCTTAACTTCAGTGATCAGACGGGAACTGTTTTTTTGAGCATTGCCGTTGGCTTTATTGTCCTTAAACTTTATCGAAAATTCAATTTTTTTGTTAAAAATTAATGTATTCAATTAAAAATGCTTGTTTTTTGGTTCAAATTCTATTGTTTTAGATTCCAAATTGATACATTTTCTAGTTAGAATGTCGACTATTGCGTTTTTTGTTTTAAAATAATCTTTTCTGATTGAAAATTCAAACACTTGCTTGGAAGTTGCATTGCTTTGTTGAAAATTCGTTTTTTTTTTTTTTTGGTGAATATTGATATTTTCCAGTTTAAAATTAAGCTAATTGGCTGCAAATTTATATTTTCCGTCAAACTTTGTTTATTTTTGTATGAAAATTCATCTATAATAAGCAGTTCAAGTAATTGCTTGAAATTAATTTTTTCCTGTTCTCAGGTTTAAAAGTCTAATATTATTTTTTGTTAGGAATTCGTCTATTTTTGTTAAAAATTATTTAATTTGGTTGTTAATTAATTTTTGTATTCAATAATAATCTTATAATAATGAAACCCTTCTGGTTGATTTTTCAACAATTTTGTGAAAATGTTGTCTTTTTCCTTAAATATTGTGAAATTTGGTTGAAATTTGTTTACTATCTTGAGTGAAAATTTTTTCTTGAATTGAAACTAATTTTTTTTTGTCCAAATTTAGATTCACAGACTGAAAATGCATTTTTTTCTGGAAAAGCGAATTTTCGGTATAAAAGTTCATCTTTTACGATAAAACTTCTTTCGGTCAAAACGAGGGTAAAAAATGCAAGTGCTGGGTCAAAAATTAATTATTTCTTGTTGAGGTATTAGAATGTTTTATCACAAATTTGTATTTTCTGATTCGATTCTGCTGTTTCTGACTTGAAATAAAATAATTTCTTGTTAAAATATTATCTATTAAATTTCTGGTTTAAAATTTAACAATTCAGTTGAAAGTTCAACTTCTTTGTTGAACATTAGCTTTTTGCTGGAAATTGGTCTTATTTTTGAAAATGAATCACTTTGAGTAAACTTTCATCCTAGTTTCTTGAGGATTCAATAATTTAAGAGTTAACTCATTATATCTTTTTTGGTTGAATATCCATTTTTCTTGGGGAAAATATAATTATTCCTTTTTTTAACTGAAATAATTGAATCCTCAATAAATTCGGATGAAGGTTTACTCAAAATGATTAATTTTCAAAGATACCATTAATTTCTGGCAAGAAGGCAAATGTTTAACGAAGTCGAAGTAGTGAATTTCCTACAAAAGAGTTAAATTTTTCATCTGAAAAAATAAACTTTGGACAACAAAATTTATTTTCTACTTAAACTGCCAAATTTTCAATTCAGGAGATGAATTTTTAATCTAGGAGGTTATGTTTCTACCAAAATAGATGACCTTTTGAATAAAATACATAACTTTTCAACTAAGAATAGAATAGATAAATCCTCAGATAAAAAAAGAAATAATTATATTTTCACCAAGAAAAATGGACATTCAACCGAAAAAATGAAAAGGATTAACCAATAAATAATTGAATCCTAAATAAACACGGATGAACGTTTACTCAAAGTGATTAATTTTCAAGAGTAAGATTAATTTTCGCCAAAAAAGATAAATGCTTAACAAAGAAGTTTTACATTCACCTGAATAGTCAAATTCTCAACCAAACATGTAATAGTTTAAAGTTGAATCAGAAAATACAAATTTTAATAAGATATTTCAATCCCTGAACAAGAAAAAATTCCTTTTTAATCAAACACTTGCATTTTTGACCAAAAGAAAATTTATCGTAAGAGATGGATTGTCAAGTCAGTCTGTGAATATAGATTTGGACAAAAAAATTAGTTGAAATGGAAAAATCATTAAAATTTCGAATAAAAAGGTGATTTCTATCCTGTGGGACAAAAAACCCTTTTCCAAACAAGAGAATTAATTTTCCTCAAAAAGACGACATTTTCAATAAAATACATGAATGTTAAACCACATACTCAAATTTGCATTACTAATGATTTTTCAGTTAAGAGAGTAAATAAATTTCAACCAAATTGTACAATTATTATGGGAAAAAGATAGCATTTTTGCAAAATAGTTGAAAAATCAACCAAAAGGGTTTCATTCCGATATAATTAATTATTAAATGAAAAAATTAATTAAGAGTCAAATTAAATAATCTTCAACAAAAATAGATAAATTTCAAACCAAAAATGTAATATTAGACTTTTAAACCTGAGACATACACTTTTTAAATTATTTGATCAATCTCTAACTGGAATCGTTAAATTCTAAGTCAGGAAAATTAATTTCTGACGAAAAGAAACAAAATTCTTCGATACCTTATACTGTTTTCATAATTTTTGAGTCTTGGAAAAAAGGCCAAAAATTTTTCCAAAATGTTCCCCCTCTTTTATTTTTTATCCAAAATAGCTGTTCAACGAACTCGACTTGTATTTTTGGTTCCTCAAATTAGGTGCCAGAGCACGATCGAATATCATCATTCTTTCGAAAGTTATCGAGTTCACAGATTATTATTTTCCAATATTTTTTGTGCGATCAAAATGGGAAATTTTGATTTTTTGAGAAAATTCAAAGAGTTGTATTCACGATATTGTAGGGCTCCCTCAAAGAAAATTTTTTCTCTCTGACTTTCTTTTCAATCTTGCGTTATTCGGCTTAAAATTCTCATTTTCGTCCATATCTTTGAAATTTGACAATGCTACAACTCTGACAATTTTGTTTTCATCAAAACAAATCATGAGGATAAATTGTTTCACTTTTACCTATTACAAGGAACTGAACTTGAAATTTTTGAGTCTTGGAAAAAAAAGTCCAAAAAATGTTTCAAAATGCTCCCCCTCTTCTATTTTCGATCCAAAACAGCTGGTGCCAACGCACGATCGAATATAATCATTCTTTCGAAAGTTATCGAGTTCACAGATTATTTTCCATTATTTTTTTGTGCGATAAAAATCAGAATTTTCGATCTTTTGAGAAAATTCAAAAAGTTGTGAAGTCCATCTTGTAGGGCTTTCAAAAAGAAAAATTTTTTCTCATGTACTTTTTTCCATATCTTCCCTTGATTAGCTGAAAATTTTCATGTTTGTTTATATTTTTGAATTTGGAAAATGCTATAACTCTCAAAATTTTGTTCTCATCAAAAAACATCATAGGGATAAATTGTTCCACTTATCACTCACTACAGGAAGCTGTACTTACAATGATCAAATCTTGAAAAAAATTTTCTCAAAAATTTTCAAAATGCCCCCCCTCTTTCATTTTTGATCCAAAATAGCTGGCTAACGAAGTTGACCTTCAGTTTCTGGCACTGGAAGTGTGTGTCAAAGGCTAATCGAATCGATTAGTTTTTTCGAAAGTTATCGTGCTCACAGACATACATACAGACAGACGCATTCGTAAAAACTCTTTTTTCGGGTTCAGGGGGTCTCAAAACGTGGACATTCGACAAAAACGGGGATGGGGGGCAAATTTTACACAAATTTAATACCTTCTCTGATGAGAATGTAAAAGTACCATAAAATACTAGTCTCAAAAAAAAAAATTGAATTTTCAAGTCAAAAAGATCAATATCAATCGAAACATTTATTTTTTCAACACAAAAATATGAAGTTTTAACTGAAAAGTCTAAAGAAAAAATTAATTTCAAACAATTACTTGAACTGCTTATCAGAGATGAATTTTGAACAAAATAAACAAACAAATTTGACAAAATGTATAAATTTCGAGCCAAGTAGTTTAATTTTGAACTGAAAAATATCAACATTCAACCAAAAAAAGAAAAAAAAACGAATTTGTAACAAATTAATGCAACTTCTCAGCAAGTGCTTGAATTCCCATCAGGAAAGATGATTTTAAAACAAAAGAAGCAATAGTTGACATTCCGAATAGAAAAGTTATTAATTTTGCATCTAAGACCGTATAATTTGAACAAAAGAACAAGAATTTTTAACTAATTTATGAATTTTAAACCGAAAAATTGAATTTTTACAAAAGTGATGGAGCCAATAAAGCCAACAGCAATACAAGGCTCAAAAAAACAGTTTCCGTTCGATCACTGAAGTTAAGCAGTGTTCGGTGCGGTTAGTACTTGGATGGGTGACCGTTCGGAAAACCGTGTGCTGTTGGAATGTTGGATGTTGAACTCTATACTCACATAATTCCCAACCAAAATGACTGACATAATCCTTTTTACTCCCTAGGGAGTAAAATTTGGAGCTTTAGCCCCGCTTCATAGGAAAAGCCCCCCTTTTCCCCCTAGGTGCATAATAAACTATTGTTCTCCCAAATTCATTCTTTTCCGATTAAAAATCCAACTCTCTTGTTTAATCATTTTCAGTTGAATTATCAACTATTCCATTTTTGGTTGAGAATTCAACTGATTAGTTAGCACATTAACTATTTGGCTGAAAATTCATTCTTTTAGTTCAAGATTTATAGGTTCGACACCCCGTAGTTCGCTCCAAACGTTCAAAGAACCAGTTTTCGAATCGGACTTTAAACCCACAATTAACAGAATCTCTCCAATTTTAAATCGAACCTTGTGGAACCTTTCCTATTCCTCCCTTCATAACCTATCATTCTCATGTTCATGCTTCCACCTAATTCATCAAACTTTCTAAAAATATTACCACACAATATAGGCAATCTACCCCAAAATGACAAGGCCCACATCCTCTTTTTTATTCCTCTAATATCCGAATTCACGCAATAACTCCATTAGGTATCAAATGGCAAACTCGATCATTCCAAACTCGATCATTCCCAGTCCCGTTTTGAGTGAACAGGTGTCCTTTTGAGTGGCCCAGCTTCCTTAATTGTAAAATCATGCATATCAAGAGGGAAAATCCATTCGCTAACCCATCCACCTATCCATTAGTTTAGTAGAGTCGACCACGTTCGGCTTCAGTTCTTGGGTACGTACACGCGCCCAGTTCTTTTCCTGGCATATGGTACTTTCGTTATCCCCCCCTTCCGGGGTAGAAAAAGGGCGACGAGGAAACGAGAGGGCTGCAGCTCCTGCCGCAGGCGCTACCCGGCCGGCGCGTGCTCACAACCCCCTCCACTAAACTTCTTCTCCCCCAATATTTCCCACTCCCTTTCACCCATTCTCCCTCTGCCTTGATCTCCCTCGGGTAGTCAGTAAATGCTGAAACCCAACCCATCTATCGGATGTCCACGCTCATTCTCAATGTGGACGCCATGCAGTGCGTAACACGCGGTCCGATTAGCGCGAATCCAAATTAAGTGATACGTCTCGAAAGTTCGACAAAGTCGTCCAAAAACACAGAGTTTCTAGTCCTGTTAGTTGCGAAATTGTGGTACTGGTTGTGCGGAATCGGGACTAGTGTGGCCAAAAACGAAGATGGGTTCGCTAATCCGGTAACCTTGACCCTAGATGTTCTGGAAGATGAGGCAACTTCCCTGACATCAACAACATTTTGGTTCCTTGGTTTATCCATTCCCAGTGATTCTGGATTCCTAGACTCCTAGACTTCTAGACTACTAGACGTCTAGACTCTCAAGTATCTATTTCCCCAAAAATCCAAAATGACCACAATGGGTGTCACAGTATACTGTAACCGGGTCCAAATACCCGGTAACGACCGGGATCAGCTCATGCTCTTGCGAACCCTCCAGGACAACGAGAGCAACATCCTCGGGAATAGGTCGCAGATCATAGCGCCTAAGAGTGTCCTTGTGAATAATTCGGGTATGCCAATGAATGGTGGTGTTGTGGTGAACAGTTCTAGTTCTAACAGTGTTGTTACGAGTGTTGTTCAGCAGCAAGTGGCGAATGTTTTGCCGCCTTACGACCCAACGAGGCTGAAAAAGCATGGGAAGAATGGTCAACCGCCACCAGTGGCGGTTGCAAGACGCAACGCCAGGGAGAGAAACAGGGTGAAGCAGGTGAATAATGGATTCGCCACCTTGAGGTCACATATTCCGAGTCATGTTGCTGCTGGATATGGGGACAGAGGGAAAAAATTGTCCAAGGTGGAGACATTAAGGATGGCTGTTGAGTACATCAGGGGACTCCAGAGAATGTTGGCTGAAGCTGATGGTTTGGAGTTTGATCCTAATGCAGGAATGGAACAAGGGATGGCTCCGTTGGGAATGGCTCCGTCGCCAAATGGAAGTATTCTTTCCTCTAGCACCCATAATGGGTCGGGGGAGAGACTTCTGGAGGATGAGGTACATCACGAGGATGGGGATTACCTTCTCGATGAGGAGGAAGATGAGGAAGATAGGGAAAGACACGGAAGGACATCATTGGCTCTTAGGTATGTTTATCAGATTTAGGTCCATCGAGATGTGGTTTCGATTCAATGTTCAAACTCGAAATTCTTTTACTCCTTCCAGATTGTCACCAAACTTGAGAACCTCATCAACAGCCAAGAGAAGAAGAGGTTCTTCCTGTGACTACTATCCATCAGCTGGGGATGAAGAGAACGTCGAACCAAAAGACTCGAGAGGTGGATTTTCCCGTTTTTCATCAGCATCAGCTTCACCTGTTGTTGTCAAGAACGAGTTTTGTCCGCAGAATGAAGAGAACCTCCACAGGGCTGTTTTATCACCATATAGTGGAACAACTGAAATTGGGGCAGAGGTACTTACTCCGGAAGAAGGAGCAGCAACAGTCATCTATACCACGAGTCCTGAATCCTTCTCGGGGGCCCTTTACTACAAACATGAGGTATCCGAGAATGGAGAGTTTATGGACGTCGTCAGCTGGTGGGAACAGGAACAGGGACGAATGGTTCACCATACTCAACCTCACGCTCAACGACTGACGCACGTCTAAAATGGTGAGTTTGATCTCAGGGTGTATTAACCTTTGGCTCATGGGACTGATTCAGAGAGGAAATGGGACTTTTGA
Organism: Neuroterus valhalla; assembly: GCA_011762715.2. Classification (NCBI taxonomy): domain Eukaryota; kingdom Metazoa; phylum Arthropoda; class Insecta; order Hymenoptera; family Cynipidae; genus Neuroterus; species Neuroterus valhalla. Next base: position 6,419 of record WSXT02010855.1, on the reverse strand, counting down.
AGCAAAGAGGATAACAAAAAATTCTCGGGGGATTTAGTAATTATGGTTCCCTGAGCTCTGGAGGTCTGTTCCTCAGTGCCGGCTCTAGGGTAGTTCGAAACATTCCGTCGATCAGGGAGCCAGAAAATAGGGGGGCGCAGAAAATTAAATGAATAAGTGAGGCGTAAACAAGTAGCACTCGTAGGGGGCGTATTTTTTATGTTCGAACTGGGCGCTAATATTATTGGAGCCTGCACTGCTGTTCCTCTAATTGAGTGGTTGAGTTGTGATACGTTGTAATCGAATTTTTGGAAGCCACTTCTTTTTCATTCAATTTGCACGTAACCTGATGAGAAACAATTGAAATCCAAGTGACTTCTGAAAATGCAAGAACATGGTTATCGCCCCTAACCAAACAATTACATTTTGCTTTGTTCATAACTTCATGAGTAACACGGGGAAAACAAGTAACTTCTGAGAATAGAAGTACACAGTCATTGCAACACAGCCGGTCGGTTTTATCTTGAGGGGTCAAATTCAATAGGTTCTTTAAATAGAGTTTGTTATCATGCCTATATATAGAAGTTCGTAATGGAAAGAGTATCCTCCTAGGAATAATCGATCAAACCCATTTCATTAGGATTAAGACTATCAAAAGTTAAATCGTTCTGAATTTTTCTCAATTTTGCTCCAATCGGATCGGGTCAGATGGACGGACTCCACCACATTGCGCCTCGTGCGCCATCTGCACTTTTATTTCGTAACACACGAGAGACGCGCGTATTTGTAGGTTATGGAAATTAAATTCTTAATTATTCGAGGAAAGTTTGAAGTATTTTTCAATCATAATATTTGACTGAAAGAGTAAATATTCAATAGCAAATAATTATCGCAAGATTAGATAACCCCAAACTAAAAAAATGGATGATACTGCACTCGAATGAAAACGATTGGAGTCAATAGAAATGGCGCCAAGTTTAAAACTTGCATACATGAAATAGTAGGTAAGTCTCTACATCTTTCAAATCCTCGGTATGGAATTCCATCCAATCGTTTTTAATTTTGCAATATCAATTCTGAATCCCTGAATGAGTTCAATTAAAAGATTCTCTCAAAAATTTCTTTTTAAAAAATTTGAAATAATAAATTGTGAATATCTTAGAACATTTCGTTAGCAATACCCAATAGTAAAATTTTTTATCTGCTAGGTTTTGTAAGTCAAATTGTTCAGTTTTAGATATTTTAGATGCGTTCATTTGAAGTCAATGAAATTAATTGATTATCTTTAAGAATTAACTATTGTAAAACTGTTACAAAATCATTGATTTAAAGATTCAAATATTGTAAATCGTGAGGTTCTCAGCAACAATAATCATGAATAGAAATAAGGACATTAGAATCAACAAATAGACGAGGAAAATTAAGTTTCTCCTACCACAGGTTTATATTTTTTTTATATTTATAATTTTATATATTTTAAAAATAATTTTAATAATTTCTTTCTTTTTTTTACATTTCCAGAATTTCCATTTTCAATTGTACCAGATCAAAGAATTTTCAATTGTAAATGTTCAAAGTTAAACTTTTCCAACTGATTGTTCCAAAATACATACCTTTAAAGTATTAATATTAAAAATGAAAACATCTGCAATTCCATATTTTCAAAATTAAAGAATTCCCCATTGCAGAATTTCGAATTTAAATGTTCCAAATTGAAGAAATTTCAATTTTCAAAATTGAAAAGTCAAAATTGGGCAAGCTCTAAAATTAACAATCAGGAATTCTGTTTTTTTTTTCACTTTCATGTACCATTTTATAAGTCTAGTAGATTCAGAATAAATTGAAAACTTGACCTTTTATTTCCAAATTACGAAAATTTGAACATTTCTATTCATACGTCATCAGAATTGAATATTTCGAGCAAAGTTAATTAGAATTGAACAATTTTCAATCAGAAATTGTTGAAATTGAAATATCTTCAATTCCGATTCCGCAAAATTGAACGATTCCTATCAAAATGTTCAAAATTACATAGATTCAAAATTTTAATTTCAAAAATCGATATTGTATAACTTTGCATTCTTAATGTTTGAAATTCAAGAGTTTGTAATTTCGAAAATTTACTTTTAAAAATCAGGCACGTTTAAAATTTACAAAGCGAAATTGAAAGCTTGACTCATCATTTCCATTATGATGAAAATCGGAGTTTCTTCTGCAAATAATTGAAATTGAAAAATATCGAATAAAAAATCGTTAGGATTAGAGAATTTTTCATTGTAAATCTTCAAAATTTAACTTTCCAAGTGAAAATTTCCAAATATTCTATACCTTGAATATATATAGTTACATCTTGAAAATTGAATAATTTACAACTCTATATTTCAAAATTTAGGAAATTTCAACCACAACGCTCACAAATTTGAGAGCTTTGAATCTCAAATGTGTAATTTTGAAGAGTTTATAACTTTTAAAAATTTTTAGAGAAAAAATTTAAAAAATTTAATTTAATAAAAAATAGTTGAAAGCGAAGAGTTTCTTATTTTAATTACTAAATTTAAACCTATAAATCTCGAAGATTAAGTAAGTTGCAACTCTTTTTTTTTTCAATTTCCAAAAATTTACTTTGAAAAATCAGGCAAGTTTCAAATTTACAAAATGGAATTGAAAGCTTGACTAATTGAAGAATTTTTTTCTGCAAATAATTGAAATTGAAGACTATCAAATCGGAAATCGAAGTTTTCAATTGTAAATTATGGAAATTGAAGAATTTCAAACTGAAATTATTTGAAATTAAAGAATTTGCATTTTTCAATAAACATATTTCAAATATTATATAACTTGAACATATAAATCTCGAAAATTGATTGAGTTGCGACCCTTATTCTCAAAATCCACGAGTTTTCAATTTCGAAAATTTACTTCAAAAAATCATGCACGTTTCAAATTTACAAATCTGAATTGAAAGCTTGACTGTCCATTTCCGTAATGATAAAAATTGGAGAATTTTTTTTCTGCAAATAATTGAAATTGAAAACTATCCAATTGGAAATCGAAGTTTTCAAATGTGGATGATGGAAATTGAAGAATTGAAAATTTAAAATAGTTGAAATTTAAAAATTTTGACTTTTCAAATTGAACATTTTCAATGAACATATTTCAAATATTATATAACTTGAACATATAAATCTTAAAAATTGAGTAATTCGCAATTTTTTTTTTTAAATTCAAGAGTTTTAAATTTCGAAAATTCACTTTAAAAAATCAGGCAAGTTTCAAATTTAAAAATTGAAATTGACAATTTGACTGATCATTTCCTTAATGACGAAAATTCGAGAATTTTTTTTCTGCAAATAATTGAAATTGAAGAATATCAAATTGGAAATCGAAGTTTTCAAATGTAGATGATGAAAATTGAAGAATTGAAGACCGAAAATAGTTGAAATAAAAAAATTTGTATTTTTCAAATTCAACTTCTTCAATGAGTATGTTCCAAATATTATATACATTGAACATATAAATCTTGGAAATTGACTAAGTTGCAACTCTCTTTCTCACATTTTAAGAGTTTTCAATTTCGAAAATTTACTCTATAAAATCAGTCAAGTTTTAAATTTACAAATTGGAATTGAAAGCTAGTTTCATCATTTCTATAATTGAAGAAATTGGAGAATTTTTTTCTGCAAACAATTGAAATGGAAGGCTATCAAGTTGCAATTCTTTTTTCCTAAATTCGAGAATTTTAAATTTTAAGGCTTCAACCTTGTATACAGTTCTGGATATAAAATGTTAAAAAATTAAGAGTTTTTGATTTTGAAGAAAAGTTAGGCAATTTTTGAGTTTTACAATTAAGAAATTTGTAAATTTGGTCCTTATCATTTAAAATTTCATGATTTGGAAGATTTTGAATTGAACATTGACTTTTTGTCCTCAAAATTATTTAAATTTGAACATTTTTATTTATACATCGCTGAAATTGAAGTTTCCATTCGTGAAGGATTAAAATTGAAGAATTTCCAATCGCAAATCATGGAAATTTTTTTAAAATGTTTCAAATTACATACCTTTCAAATTACATACCTTTCAAATATAAATGTCAATAATGTCAATTATTGAATAATTCGAAGCCTTATAGTTAACAAATGTTGTTAATAAATTTTTACTAACTGAAATTTTGAGAGATGGTTTATGATGAATAAAAGCACGTCTATTCAGACAATTTGAATTTTTTATTCTAATTAAATGAAATAATTTTATCAATTCTATTATCCTGTTATCACTAACTTACATTCAATAAATAAAAATAATAAAATTGCACTATCTTATTGATCACGTGACACTAGGGTGGTCCAAAAATGCATTACAAAAAAACTTTCCCGAATTTTTATACAAAACGCTCAGAAGAAAAAAAGACGTTTTTGTAAATTTCATTAAAAAATCTCAATATTAGAATGGTCACAGAATGCGAATAAAATATTATTTTTAAAATATCACCCCCATAAGTCTGTTTTATAGGCTCCCGAAAAACTCCCATAAGTGAAAAAATGGGTTTTTGAGATTTTGGCGCTAATTATGATTTTTTTGCGGTTTTTCCAACGCAGATTGTTTTAAATACATGAAATACTACTTTATACTGATAATTAAATGTTTATTCAAATTGTTTAAACAATTTATTACTGTTTTTAGCAACTTTCTCTTAGAAAAGGGTTAGAAATTCTAAGTTTTTTCTTGATTTGTCAACTTCTTTTTAAATGTTTCAGTTAGAGCGAGGTAATAATCAATTAAAGTTAATAAAAATAATTGTTTAAAGAAATTGTTATTATTCATAACAATATTCTCTTGGAATAATGCTACAAATTTGTGTTTTTTTCTAAAATTTACAACTTTTTGTTCACTTTTCACTTCAAGTGGGTAATTATTCAATCTAATTTAGCAAAAATAATTGTTTAAACAAATTGTGAATGTTTATAGCTCTCTTCTTCTAGATTAATACTACATAGTTGCGGTTTTTTCCTGAAATCTTGAACTTTTTATCACTTTTCAATTAGCGTAAAGTAATAATTAATTCATGTTAAAAAAACAAATTATTTAAACAATTTATTATCACTGCTAATAATATTTTCTTTGCCTAATGATAGAAACTTGCGGTTTTTTCTGAAATATAAAACTTTTCGCCCACTTTTAACTGTGAGTGAGTTAATATTTAATTTAATTCAACAAAAATAATTGTTTAAACACATTATTATTGTTAATACCTATCTTCTCTTAGACTAGTGCTAAAAAGGTCCGGTTTTTCTAAACTATTAAGCTTTTTATCAACTTCTCACTTAGTGAGGTAATAATTAATGCGAGTTAACAAATATGCTTATTTAAACAATTTATTATTGTTGATGACCATTTTCTCTTAGATGAGTGCTAGAAAGTTGTGATGTTTTCTGAAATGTTTAAATTTGCTCTACCTTTTTAGCTGTGAAAAAATAATAAATAAACATAAGAGAGAATCATATTTTAGGTAGTAATGTATTTTTGTATGTAAATTATTTTTGCTCCTTTTCCAATGTTCAGAAAAATAATTTAAACAAGAGAGCTCTTATACAAAAGAGACAAAAAGAAAGAATGGAATAATCAAAAGTAGGTGGGAGGACTAGGTCTGTGAATGACTTGTAAAAGTTTTGTTTTTAGTTACAACGAAAAATGTATTGCATATAGTTAAAAAAATTATTTGGAATTTCTCCTCCAGGGAAGGAGGGGGGTGGGGGGCCTATATTAAAATATTTCCATTCTTTCTTTTTGTCTCTTTTGTTTTGATCATCTTTCTTAACATTGGAAAAAAACAAAAATAGTTTCCTTAAAAAAGTACAATACTACGTAAAATAGTCATGAACAATAATAAATTGCTTGAATAAGTATGTTTGTTAACTCGCAATAATTATTACCTCACTGAGTGAGAAGTTGATAAAAAGCCTTATAGTTTAGAAAAAACCGCAACTTTTAAGCATTAGTCTAAGAGAAGATAGGTATTAACAATAATAATTTGTTTAAACAATTATTTTTGTTAAATTAAATCGAATAATAACTCACTTCAAGTGAAAGGGGGCAAAAAGTTCTAAATTTCAGAAAGAACCGCAAGTTTCTATTATTAAGCAAAGAAAATATTATGAGCAATTATAATAAATTGTTTAAATAATTATTGTTTAACATAAAATACTTATTATTTCACTCTAATTGAAAAGTGATGAAAAATTCAAAATTTCAGGAAAAACCGCAACTATGTAGTATTAATCTAGAAAAAGATAGCTATAAACAACACAGTTTGTTTAAACAATTATTTTTGCTAAATTAAATTAAATAATTACCCACCTCATGTGAAAAGTGGACAAAAAGTTGTAAATTTCAGAAAAAACCGCAACTTTGTAGCATTATTCTGAGAGAATATTGTTATG
>WSXT02010854.1:0-29538 GCA_011762715.2 Neuroterus valhalla | reverse complement strand
CTCCCTCTCGAAAAATTTTCCTGCGTTCGCCCCTGTTTCTGGGAATCAGTCTTTTTCAATATAAAACTAAATATATTGAATAAATTTATTTTAATAAATTTTCACTTGAATTATTAGAGATTCAAGCATTTTAAATTGGATTGAATAAATTTCATTGTTGTATACCATAGTATAATGACTATTGCAGTCAACTGATTTTAATTCTGAAATTAGATTGATCATAATCTTCTATTACTTGTGAATAATTTAGACTAAAATGTTTTATGGTAGTCGTAATTTAGAACTGCGTTTTCAATTAGATTGATAGTCATCGATATTTCAATTCCAACATTAAGCTTCAGTTCTAGATCCCCAGAAATACAAAATTCCTAGGATTCAGCTCGCTACGGATTTTGGCCGCATCCCAGTGGAAGAGAGGAGAAGGCAACCAATCAGAAGGTCCGACTTTCCCCATTTGTAGGCGCGCGAGATCCTTTGCGAGTTCGTTTATCGCCGAAAGATGACAGTAATCAAGCAAATAATGAAGCAAGGATAAAAGAACTGAGTATAAAAAAGACTAGCAGTGGTTTTCCTAATTTACGTCGACCAGTGTTCCGACGTTGTATATACTACAAAATATTATTTATATGCTTTCCTAAGAACTGAAATACTCCCGTCGTTTAAGTTTGAGAATTTAATCAGGTTTCAAATATTCGAGTAGGTTTCGCCTGAAAACCATAAAATTTCCTTTTCAAAACTAAGTAATAAAAATTCAGGAAGGGATAAATTTACACAATGGCTTATTGGTTTCCAGTGAACCTTCCGAGGTAACCGTCTTCAATGTAGCCTTAGTGCAACTTCTTGGGTTCGAAATTATTCTAAAATTTTCATCTCTCTATTGACCATTGTGCGGCGTTGCCATATTTCCAAATACCATGTACTTCAAAATTCTAATAAATATACAGTGTTGCAATTTTCGAACGCGTCACCCAGAAACCCTGCAAGGCTCAGTTGGCTCAGAGTTGCAACATGAACCGGACGGTCTTTATTGTAGCTCTGCGCGCATTTTGTCATAAGTCCTTTTATTTAATATTTTCATTTTGATTGTATGATTAGATGTCCTTTTAATAAATGTATTTTAAGGTATTTATGACTTTTATTGAGTTTACCCAAACTTTATACCTTTTTTTGAAGTTTATCAATATCTCTGAACCTAAAACGCGCTACTTATTAGTGCATTCAAACAACCAGAAAGAAGTAAAATTAATATTAAATACGTTATTTTTGGGATGAGTAGCCAAATGGCAAGGATAGGCTAGTCGTCCCGAACTTCGAGCCGAACGCGCACAATTGTTCCGAAATTCGGGACAAGTAGACGCAGCCTTTTTTTCCATGTGATTTAATTTTTCAGTATAAAATTCATTCTTTCAACAGCCACATCTTTCCCTCCTTCATTCACCTCAATTTCTGTCCTTTCAACTGTAACAAAATGAAAAGAATTTTGGATATAAAAATTTTATTTTTCCTGTAATTTAATTATTAGTAGAAATTGCAAGTTACGAGCAGCCAGGTGTTCTCCTTTTGTTCCACGTAAATTCTTGTACTTTCGATCCTAACTGGATGAAAAGTATTTTGAAGGAACATATTCCTTATTTTATTTTCCAAGTGACTCAATTTTGCAGTTGACGATGCATTTTTTCAACAGATAAATAGTTTTCCTCTTTATTCACGTAAGTTCTTGTGCACTCATCTCCCGCAATAATGCTACTTCCCATGCGGCCCTGAGTGTTGACATAAGCGTCACGGTCGTCGCTTGAAATCCGGTTCGAACTGGATATCAATTGCGACCCACACAGTGCCGTCTACTCCCGATACCGATATTTTCCACAGAGATAAGTGCACTTACAATCGCAACTAAATAAAGATTATTTTGAAGGAACAAAGTTTTCATCATATTTCCTGTGTTTCAATTTCATAGCAGAAAATCAAAGTCATAATCAGTCAGATGATTTTGCTCTTTATCCAGTCGATTCCTTGTTCTTTTATTTGTGGCAAATGAAAATTATTTCGAGGAAACAGTTGTACTTTATATTTTCTCTGTGATTCCATTTTTATACAGAATATATAAGTTTTAGTCATACGGATATTGTTTTTTCTCACTTACGAAAATTATTGTTCTTTCAATTGTAACAAGATAAAAATTATTTTCGACAAACAAAAATTTTAATTTTTTTTTCATGATTCAGTTGTTCAGTATAAAGTGCGAGTGATGGTCAGCCCGATATTTCTTCTTCTTATTCGCATCAATTCCCGTACTTCTAATTGTAATAAGAAGTTTTAATTTGAGTTGCTTTCAAGTTTTATTTTTTATTCGAATTTATAAGTTTTTATTTTATATTGACTGATACTTATTCTTATTCAACTTGTGTTGTTGGAATGCTATTTCATTCACTAAATTTACCTTATTCGTAACCTTAACTTTTCCTAAAATGAGTGGGATTCCCTTTGAGTCGTTGGAAATTGTTTGAAATTTTTCAGAATTCGGACTGAATACCCGAAATTCAATTGGAAAAATTGGTCAAATACCTAGGTGTAATATTAGATAAGAACCTTACATTTATGCGTCATATCCATAAAGCGTGTACAAAAGGCTACAAAATAAATGAGCTGCTATTTAGACTGATAAATTAGAAAAGCGCTCTTAGTGTCAAGAACAAATTAATATCATATAAGATGATTATTAAACCCGTTTTACTCTATGCAACTCCAGTTTAGCGTAGTGCCGCCGATACTCATATCATTAAGCTACAAATCTTTGAGAATAAATTATTGATGCGGATAACGAATCTTAGTCCTAGATCTCGAAATATTGGTATTAGAAAATCATTGCAAATAAACAACATTATATCCAACGTCCCAGAATTACCACAAAGATTCTATAAATTTGAATTGAATAACTCGGAAGCTCTGAAAGACATACTACTGTACGACAAGAATGCCCTTCTTTTCATATTAAAGTACAAATTACCGTATTCCCTAATAAAATAAGAACAGCTCGATCTCATACCAATTCCGAAAATGTAAACATATTTCTTATCACTTAATCGCGCTGCATATCAAACTGTACATAGCATTTAGTTGTCGGGTAAAATGGGTTGAGATGGGCCGGAGGGAGAGATGGGCCATTTTTATGCCTTGTACACAATCGCGCCCATTTTCCGTGTGGGTGTGTCGGCTAATGCTCACACGAGAAATAAGTATCAAACGCATCGTGGACTCTCGTTATTTTTAAGTTGAACAACTTCCTTTTTTCATCGCCCTCCAAAAATCCCAGAAAGCTCTCTTGCCTTTGTCTATGTTTCAGTAATATTACGAAGGAATCAACGATATCGCATCGCAGCGGACTTTGGCAAGTCATCATGACCTCTAAGAATTAACGTACGCTACCTAGGCTATATGGAATTTTTTTATGGTTATTTTGTCGTGTGAATAATCAACCTTGTAATTTGGGGAGAGATGGGCCACACTTCAGTGGGGTGAGATGGGCCACTGAGTTTATGTAAATTAACCTTGTGAATCACATTAGATAATGAAATAAAAGTACGAGATTTAAAAAAGGAAGAAGAACTGATGACAGCTCGGAAGACAGAGAAGATGCTTTACCGTCTGAAACAACCAATGAAGAAGGAGTGACCCCAACACCACGGAGGAGACAAGCTTCCAGGAGATTCAAACGTCTATCGTAAAACTTGTAAGACATTCAGAAGCTCATTTTCATGTATATTCCCATTCATTTTCAAAAAATAATTACTTTTAGTTCAAAATTTGAGAGATTTGAACCAATTCAATAGAGTGGTCCATCTCACTCTGCGAAATTGCAAAATCGGCATTTGGAGAACTTTTTTTTCAACTGAGCAAAATTACATGAAAATCGAACGATAATTGAGAGCGGTTTATAGTTTAATGTTGTAGAGCCTTCAAAAAAAATTAAAGAATTGTTTCAGAATTTTTTACTTTGATTTGGTAAGTAACAGCGGTGATTGAACTCAAAGTGGCTCATCTCACCCCATCTTATCCTAAGTTAGTCTTTTTCACCGCCCTTTTACCAAAACAGAACTGACAACGATTTTCGAAAAATTTGAATTGTAAGCTTCGTAAAATTATAAACATATGATAAGTTATCAATTGACGGTTGCAGAATATAAGTATATAAACATAATTGCAAATGTACATGTAAGCTTATTTTGATGAATAAATGGTTTTTAAAAGAAGAAAAAAGAAGCCTGACATGTATATTCCTAATTTCCTACGCTCTTTGGTATATTCACACTTAGGCAAAGAAAGTTCCTTTCTTTTCCGCGACAGGCGTATTTTGTATTTTATTACTTCCTCCCCCTCTCTTCTCGCACGCACAAATATTAGGCCTTATATTGGTTAAATCTAATGTCTCAAATGATTGACTAAAGTGAATAATTGTCGTCTGCGAGAGGCTTCTTATAATATGATAACGTATGCCCATGAGGCAGTAGGTATTTGCGGACATGGTGTATAATATAAAAGCAAAATTTGTACGTCCGCATGGAACTTATGTGAAAAAAATCAATTTCTTGTCGAAAAAAATTGATAACCTAATAGAAAATCAAATTATTATTATATATATGTTCGCAAATACTGACTGCCTCATGGGCATACGTTATCAAATAATCACACTTATTGGCAGCGGGCTGACGGACTAAAGAGAGTACGTTCAAACAACTTTCTTTAAAATGACCCCTTTTTTTTGTAATTAAAACTTGTGTCACTCTCTTTCTCTGTATATTTTAGCGGATGAAATTGAATTGAAGCGTGTGCACTCTAGAAATTTAGTTTTTGGAATTGAAAAAGAAGGGTCACAATTCGTCAAGAAATGACGGCTCTCGAGGAATATCATAAATCAATTCCAGGGGAAAAACGCATCAAGTTAAAAAAAGGATTGCCCTGGCCTACCATGCCCAATTTCAAGTCCTGAATCATGTCTGACTCAGAACCAATTTTTCCACTGTAGAGTCAAATAACATGACTCGAAATAACTTTTAAACAGCAATTCGCAACCGATTATGGATTATTTTTAAAGACAATTACTGCATATTATCAAGCACGTATTAATTAGTCATGAAAACACTATGGCAATCGATGAGAACAGGAAAATTCATCTTTTCCCATTAATCCTTAATAAAATGTGTAAACCGTTATAATTTTCTACCATGATTTGGCGTTCTATATTATTTGTAATTTTCGTCAACAAATTTTATGAAAAAATACACAGTGTCACTATTTTTCAGGAGAAAAAATCGTTTACGGAACCTTTCCATTTATTAATATCTCAATCAAGTAAACAAATCTTGTAAAAAAATAGACATACTAAACATAAATAGGGAGGAAAGAATCATTTTTGTCCCTAAAACTCATTCAGTTATGTTACCCGTTATGTACAGTAATGGAAAATGGTCATTCCCTATCATTTTTAAGATAGGAGGTTAAGGATATTTACTTACAAAAATTGGTTATTCTTCCAAAATTTCAAAAGCCAATTTGCACTGCCATCATATATAAGTGATGGAAAAAGAAGAGAATGCAGAAGGAATGCGAGAATTGGAAGAAATGTTCCAATGTGGTAGAAACGAGAAGAGAGGGTAAGAGAAAGGGAGAAAAATATAAGAGGTGAACATTTGGGTAAATAAATGGGGAGAAGTGATGGGACGTGCGGAAAGTCGAGGGCAGCGAGAATATAAGGGGAAAAATTAAAGGGGAGGGGGCGAATATGTGAGTAAGAAATTCCGAAAGTGAGTTGGAGTGAGTAGAAATTAGTGGAAGTGGATGAAAGTGACAAGGCGTAAGTGCTGGGTCACTTTTAAAACATTTTTTTTATAAATTAAAAAGGTCGAATTGTTCTTCTATCGCAGAATTCTTCCTCTGTAGAAATAATATTGGCATGATAATCAATTTACGACCTATATATTATCAGCTACTCAGCAATTTAAAGAAGACTTCATTCCTATTGTTCTCCGTAAATCTTTGATTGTTACGATATCACAAAATCGTCTTGCTACGAATTTTTCAGTTTTTTAGGAATGTGTAGAAGCGAGAATTGAAAGTTGAGAATTGAGAGTTATGAGTTAGGAAAAACCAGTTGGGAGTGGAGAGTTGAGAGTTATAAATTGCGTATCAAGAGTCGGGAGTTAAGAGTAAGAAATTGAAGTTATGAGTTCAAAGTTAAGAGTCAAGGGGAGAGAGTTGAGGATTGAGTGTTGAGAGTCGAATGTTTAACGTTGCTAGTGAAGTGTTGGAAGTTGGAAGGCAAGAGATGGGTGTTGAGCCTTGAAATTTGATAAATGGGATTTAAAAGAAAAACAGTAGAGAATGGAAAGTTGAAAATAGGACATGAAAAGTAAAGAGTTGAGAATTGAGAGCAAAGAATAGGAAGTTGAGATCAAAAATGGATAGTAAAAGTAAAGAGTTGAAGATGGTGAATTTGAAGTAGAGAGTAAAAAATTGAAAGTTCAAAATGAGAAATGGAAAGTAGATGGTAAAGAATGAAAATCTAGAAGACAAGAGTAAGGAGTATAGAGTGAAGAGAAGTTATTTGGTATTAAATAGCAGGAAGAAAAGTGAAGCATGGAAATTTGAATTTGGAAATGAGAAGTACAGGGCTGAAAAGGAATATTTGAATGAAGAAATGTGAAGTGGAAAATGGGATGTAGAGAGCTGGAAGTGGAAAGCTGGAAATTGAAAGTGGACAGGAGAGAGTAGAGAGCAGAAAGTATAAAGTGAAAACATTGGGCTGCAGCTCGATTATTATCGCTGATGGTGTGAGCTATTCTCGGGTAACACTGAAATTTCATTATCGATTTCGCGTCCCTTGAAGCTGCTCGGCTCTCCGTCATAGAGCTTTAGCATAGCTAGAATATATTTCGATTTCTGCAAGTTGCTTTTGAACGATCAATTATGATTGGCTAACAATTGTACTTGAGTTATTTTGTTGGAAAAATATTGTCGACTTTCAGGAGAATCAAGAGATAAGGCTATGAAGATTTAGTGTACAAACAATGGTTCATTAAACTATATTAACTCCTCTCTTATTCTTGTTTCAGCATCTGCGTCACCGTGGTGGTACTTAACGTTCATTTCCGTTCGCCGCAAACTCATAAAATGGCACCATGGGTGAAGAGAGTTTTTATACACCTATTGCCCCGACTGCTGATAATGCGCAGGCCTCAGTACAAATTAGACACGAATCAGTAAGTTGAATAAACCTCAATGGATTGGGAACTTTCCCATTTTCTTTATCACCTTTTTTCTTCTCCTTTCCCTTCATGTCATTATCTCTGATCTAGTTTGTACATTTCCTTTCAGCTTATCTCCATCATCTCCTTTATTCCGTTTTATTGAAATCTTCACCTCTTTTATTTCTTTCCTAGCTAATCTTCTACTCCATTTATCTGTTTTCCCTTATCTCCTCTTCCTCCGAACCAACCCCTCCACGATTTCCTTCTCCTAATCTTCTTCTCCTTCATCCTCTCTCCCTCACATCTTTTTCTCTTTGATCCCCCAGAACTGCTTCACCTGCATTTCCCGCTTCTCATTTTTTTATTCATTTTCTTCTTCGCTCTTCTTCCTTTGTCTCATATCCATCTCCTGCCATCTCATTTTAACTCCTTTTCTTATCTCCTAATGCTACCTCCTATTCCTTGATTTTATTTCATTATATCGCCTTCTCCTCTCTTATTATCTCCTCCTTATAGTATTTTATGTCTTTCCGTTTTTTTCCCTTCTATCTCCTCCTTCTTTAGCTCTTTCTTTCTTCATCTCCTTTCATCCTTATCTCCTTCCTCCACATCTTTTCTTTCATTTTCTCCTCCTTGATGCCACTCTTCTTTTCCTTCATTCTTTTCATTGACCCCCCCCCCCCTCTCTCCTTTGGATATACTGTATATCCGTTTCAACATTTTTTTCTAATATCTTCTTTTACTTCATTAGCTTACCATTAACTTATCAGTAAAACTTTGTTTCCTTGAAGTATTACTCACTTTCGGATGTATACCTTTCTTTCATTTTCTTCATCTTCCCTTCTTCAATCTCCCCCATCTCCGATGTTCTTAGTCTCCTTTCCCTTTATATCCAATTTCTCACCTTCTTCTCCTCCTCCGATGTCCTCCATCCATTTTTTCTTCTATCTGCTTCCTATTTACTTTCTATTCCCTTGGTCTCCTTCTGCTCTTCCTTTTATTCCTCCCTTATCTGTCCCACCGCTTTCTCTATCATATGTTTCTCATCTTCTTCTCCTCCATCTCTTTTTTTTCTATCTTCCGTTTCTGTCATTTTCTTTTACTTTATATCCAATATCTCATAAATCTCATCTCCCACATGTTCTTCTTCTTTTCTTTCTTCTTGTTTCTTATTCTCCTCCAGTTTCTCTTTTTTTTATTTCATTCTTAATTTATCTTCTTTTCCTCCCTCGCACCTGCTTTTTTATCTCCTATATCATTTCTCTCCTTTGTCCTTCTATCAGAAGAAAATAATTTTTTATTTACATCAGAGTAAATAATTGTAGTACTCTCTCCCCGCATTCGCATCACGGAAAATGATGGAATAGAGGAGAGACTAGTTATTACCTGTTAAATAAATCAAATTAAAATATTGTAATATTTCTAAGGGCCAACAAGAGTAATCTGCATTGTAAATATGATCACAGCATGATAGTAATTTGAATTTTCCATGTAAATTTGTGAAAAGTTAATTGAGCTGCCAGATCGAAGAAGGGCACATAAACTCTCTTCGCTGAGAGTGGGGAGGCCCGCTTACGTCGCTCAAACCCGAACGACTACAGGCCTCCCCACTCTCAGCGAAATAAGTTTTGGCGCCCTTCTTCGATCCGGCAGCTCAATTACAGTCAGGTCATGCGGTGAAGTGCATTTTAATTTCGCTGCATCTATTTGCAGTTATTCGTCCGGTAAAGTACTTATGAGAACCGTGAGAGGAAAGGAAAAAAGTTGCTACTATCCGTACCATCCTGGATCTCTCGAAGAAAGTGACGAACATCTAACTGGAAGATTCCACAGTCGACCTGTTTCAAAAGAGGATTTGTCTCCCTCGAGGTAATGACTAACAAGCCTTTGCATAATAAATTTTTCAATAAATAATATTCTTTTGTCCTCCCTCCTTCCTCGCACTTCTCTTAGTTTTTCCCCTCCAACCATCTCCTCTTCACCCCCTTTCCTCCTTCATTCTTCTTTTCCTTTCCGTTAACTCTACTATCATCTTTATATCCTTCTCCAATGTATTATAAGATCTTCTTCTTTCATCTCCGTGTACTTGTTCTTCAATCTCTTTTTTTGCTGTATCATCTTTCTTCACACCCTGCTGTTTTTATATGGTTCTTTTTGACCTCCTCTACCTTCTATCTACTTATTGTCATTTCTGGTTCTCCTCGATGTCTTTCATCATCTTATCCTGTTGTCTACTTTTGCCTCTTCTTTGGCCTCTTTCTCCTTCATCCTCTCCATCTACAATTCTCAAACGTCCTTCATCTTCTCTATCTGACCCTTACCTTTACCTCTTCCTTTTTGATGATTTCCTTCTCTTATTTCCTGATTTTCCTCCATCTTCTATTTTTTCATCTTCTATTGTGATTTTATCGCTTGTCCACATTTTTTTCTCCTCTAATCTTCTGCTCCTTGTCCTTTGTATCCCCTTTTCTTCGATCTCCTCAATCCTCTCATCATTTGAATTTCGCATTTTCTCTTGTATTTTATTTATTTTGCTCTTCATTATATCTCCTTCTTGCTCCTCCACTCCTCCATGGTTCCCCCTCTATCTAGCATGTTTTGTCTCCTTCTTACTCTCTCCCATAACTCTTTTGTCTATTTCCTTCTTTTATATCTTCTTCCCAGTAGCTCCTTTGCCTTCTTCTGTTCCTCTTGCACTTCATTTGTTCTCCTTCGATTTGATCTACTTCCGAAGTCCTCTCCTTTCCCGTCGTGTCTGCATACACTTGATTTCCTTTTCCTAATTTCTTTCCCCGACATCGCCATCTCTTTCTATCACCTTCTCCTATCATCTTTTTCCTTTTTTCTCCTTCCTTGAATTCTTTTCACATCCACTTCTCCTGTATACACTTCCAAGTAAGTTTCAATAATGTCGCCTTCCATGCCCTTCTCATTCACATCTCCTTATCCTCCACCATCATCCCCTTCACGTTTATACTACTTGAACCTTACTTCTCTTCACTTCCGTCTCGGTTCCTTCATCTTTCCACCTTTCTCCACTTCCACTTTATATCTCTCTACATTTGATCTTCCTTTCTCTATCCCTCTGATCATATTTCCTTCTCTTTGATCTTCTCTTCTCTCTTCTCCTTTCATCTCCTCCTTTATTCTCTAGCTCTCTTTCCTGCTTGTTCTTCTTTTATCTAATTCTCTCTCATATTCCTTTGTTTCTTCCTCTTTTATCTGCTAGTTCCCCTTCTTCTCCTCCTCCGTCCATCTCTTTCTATCTAACCTTCAAGCTCTTCTTCTCTTTCCCTCTTATTCTTCCCTTATTTCGTTATTCTTCATATACCCTAGACTTTCATATCCTGATATCATCTCTGCCTCTCTTGTCTTTCCTCTCTAAGGTGCAGAAATCTCTAGGTATAACCTTGTCAAGTGAATAAATATTGATTTTGAAACAATTCATACTTTTAGCCTTACTGACGGTGCGAGATTTGGGGGAAGTTGCCTGATTCATGGTCCTCCTCTTCCACAACTCCCACTCCACTCAGAATGCGAGGACCTCTCAATTGCGGCTGAACCAGCAATCGAAGAGATCAAGAGTCCTGTCTTAAGGACTACACCTGCCTTTTCACATGCCAGATGTCCACCCGAAATACATCGATCTTGTATTTGCGTGCGATTTATAGCAGAACATACCAAAATGCTGGAAGACTCAACTAAGGTAGGTTTAGGCATGAAAAATGAAAAATTTTCATACTTTTAATCTCCCTCTCCTTCATCTCTTGCTCCTCTATGTGTCTCCTCCTTTCACGTTTTTTTGTATTTTAACTTTAAAAATAAATAGAGATTCGTTGAATCTTTCTGATTTCCCAACTTGTTTCAAAATCCCAAATCAAAGTACGAGAGTAAATAGTTTCATTCAACGAAGATAAGTATCCAAATCATTAATTATCATTTCTAACAATAATTTTCTCAGATAATGCTATAAAGTCGTAGTTTTTCCTAGAATTCCTAACTTTTCGTCCACGTTTCATTCAAGATGATGTAATAGATAAAGTTGACAAAATTTTTGGGGAAATATTTATTGTTTATATCAACACTTTTATAAAATGCTTTGAAGTCGCAGTCGTTTTCCGAAATACCTTTGTTTTCGTCAACTTTTTAGTTGGATCAAAGCACTATTTATTATGAGTTGATAAATTATTCGTTTAAACATTTCTTCTCCATTTAAAGCTATCTTATCTCGGAGAAACAATAGAAAGTTGCGTTTCTTTCTAAAATTTCCGACCTTTCGTCAACTTTTTGCTCAGAGGAGGGTAATAATTGATCAAATTTAGCGAAATTATAGTTTAAACAGTTTTTCATGG
Organism: Neuroterus valhalla; assembly: GCA_011762715.2. Lineage (NCBI taxonomy): Eukaryota > Metazoa > Arthropoda > Insecta > Hymenoptera > Cynipidae > Neuroterus > Neuroterus valhalla. Next base: position 17,942 of record WSXT02010854.1, on the reverse strand, counting down.
TGAATCAATTCAAATTCTTATTTCAATTTCCAGGTTAAAGAAGATTGGAAATACGTAGCAATGGTCCTGGACAGGTTATTCCTCTGGATTTTCACCTTGGCTGTTTTTGTCGGTACTGCAGGAATCATTCTTCAAGCACCGACTCTCTACGATGATAGAGTTCCTATCGATAAAAAATTTAGCGAATTCGCAACAACAACAGTAGTCAAATGTCCTCCACAACAATAGTCAACACTCGAGCCCTGCACCATAGAAAAGGAATAAATAATAATCAAATAATCATTAATTATTCCATTAGTTTCTATAAAGGCTAAAAGAAATAACGGATGCTGGGCTCACACATGAATAATGATAGCATCATTAATAATATATATGATCTCATTTTTTACAGATTAGAAAATTTTTAAGCAATCCAAACACTAAGACAAAAACTCATTGAAAAATAATTTTTTTAACGAAAAAATTTGATTCTTCCATGTAAAGATAGAAAAACAGCTTCGAAATTCAGGAGTGAATTGGAAATTTATATAAATTTTTCATGTGGGAACTTCAGAATTTAGTTTTTATGTGAGGAAGGATTATAATGTTAGATAATGACTGGAGTAAACGAAATTTTTCTTTGTATGCTTTTATTTAAATTTTCCGTAAAGTTGAAAGCATTTTATATGAAATGAACATACCAGTTTGGCTTATTATTAATAAACTAATAGTAACATTCAACAAGTGATAGCCACTGCTAATCACATTTTTAGTATAATGTGAGAATTTTTACAGTTGATTTTTTTTTCTTTTTTCTACTTTGATGAAGCGATTATTTAACATATGCGATTTGAATATTTACCCACTATGTGCTCAATTAAATCGTAACGAAGCTGCCACTACTTATTGGTAAACTAATCTTTAAACGCAATTTCTATATCATAATTAATAATGAATTGAGCCCTGCGTGATTATTCCATGCATGAAGAGGTGAGCTATTCACATTTAGGCGCGTCGAAAAAAGAAATTTTCCTCGACCGAGACACTACACTATTTTTATTTATTTATTTTTTATTTGTAAAGGAGATCAGAGCTAAGCCTTACGAACATAAAAGTGAAGAAACCAGTTCTTTTAAATTTTGTTCTAAACTTTATTATTTAATTGTTCATATCAAACTTGTACAATCAGAAAAACTACAACTTCTCTGTTCCAAAACTTTCTCTGTATGATAAACTTTTTGAATGAAAGTTAAGACGGAATTAAAGTCAAGCGCAACGCTCTCAAAGTTTTGAAAAGAGATATTGTTCCATTCTCTATCGAACCTTCAACTAAAATCGAGAAAAATTGTACATGAAAAGAATTCAGCTTTTCAGCCCATTACCCTTTTTTTCGAAAAACAAACAGTTTTTGAAGGAAAATCGTAGAGTACATCAAAGTCAGGCGCAACAATCATACACTTTTTCTCTTTTTTCATCTTTCCCATGCCAACGGTTTAGGAAAGAGATATCCTCTCACTGGTCACTCAAATCAAAAAAATTATATACGAAGACGTTGTAAGCAAGGGCAATTAGACCTTCTCTGTTGTTTTCCTCCCTTACGTAAATAAACAATTGGGGGAAAAGATTATGAACAATATTAAAACACCAGCAATATCATGAGCGCGCTATAGCACACAGTAAGCATTGCAGTCAATTTGAATATCAAAATAAAAAGCTACATTACTAAGATTACAATTTTAAATTGAACACTTCAATCACTCCAACAACAAACAATATATTTTAAGAAAGCGAAGAAATTTAGGGGTTTTCCCTATATTCCAAATTCTATTTACAATTAGCTTTCGAATTTTTATGGTTGATGATAAAAACGTTCCCCATTCTCAATTATCAATATAATAAAGGGATTTACAACTTTGAATCTGGAAATATTCAATTTCGAACATTGAAAATTTGAATACTCAAAAGTTTCATAATTCAAAACTCAATTTGAGGATTCTTAAATTATTTCTTACATTTTTATCTTGGATTATGAAATTCGTACGCTTCCAATTAAAAATAATTTAATTTGAATTTAAGCGTATGCATTTGAAAACTTTGAATCTGAAGAAGAAGATTCTCAACGTTTTCAGTGGAATATTTATCGAAATGTCTATGATTTTAAACGTAATGATTTTCATTTGATATTGGTCAATTTTCAAGGCTTTTATTCAAAATAATGAAATTCCAATAACTTTTTGTTAGGAGTTATTAAATTTTTCAACGTCTTCGAATAAGATTTTTGCAAAATGTTGTTATCTCAAATTCAATAGAAAAATAGCATCTCTTGCAGATTTGAATTCAAAGTGGTTCAATTATGACTGAAAAAAAAAACAGAATGCCTTTTGTCCTATTCATCAACTTTGAATTGTAAATCGTTGAACTTCCAAAATTTGATAAATTTTGTATCATTTGAAAAGAAGCATTCCAATCGAAATATTTTGATTTTTAGTGTTCTCATTTACAGATACTGGGATTCCAATTACTTTCAATTTGGAATTATCCCATTTCCAAAATTTGAGTTTTAAGTGATTGAACATTGAATATTCTCTAACTGAGAAGTATTCTGTTTCAAATCCTTTTAATGCATATTGTCCTTTCTTTCAAATATTGAATCAAAATTCTATACTTCCAAACAGTTTTAAAATGTTTGATCATCCTGATTCTGGAAGATTTCCATTCATAATTTTTCCATCACGGGGAGTTTTTATATTCACTTATCGGATTATTAAAGCTTTTCTTCAGGAATCATTCAATCTCTAATTAAATGTTTTTCCAAATGAAATAAACCTAAAGTTTATCCAAAAAATTTCAATTTGGACAGACTACAATTCAAGTATATTTAATTTGAACTTGAAATAGTTCGAATTCTTCTTTTTCAATTTTCAATCGAGTTGAATTTTTACCGCTTTTATTGAAAAATGATAAAATTCAGAAAATCTTATTCGAAATTGTTGAACATCAAGCGTTTTCAACATAAAATGTATTCCACTTCAGATCCTTCAACTCTCGAGTCATCTGATTTCTCGAATTTTGATATAAAATTATTTAATTCTAAGAGCTTCCAGTTCCAAAGATTTGGATTCATTCTAAAGACTCGAACGAGGGACAAGTCACTGTGGCAATCGGTCAAATCATCAACAAAGTCCAGCGTCGAATGTTGTTGTGAATCCAGTGACTGACACATTAACTGACATCGAGTTCCAGTCTGATCATCACCCTGTGGTGATCTATTCCTCTCTCTCAAGTCCATTGAGTAATGAGAGAGGACGATGATTCTTCAACTTCGACAACATCGAGACCCCAAACGAATGTCACAATTTCCTTGACGGCCGCACTGACATGCCCCTCGGACTCGTATACATCATCAATCGAATATTATTTGATTTTTCGTTTATCCATTTCTAAACTTGATTAATGAGTCAAACAATTTCATATTAAAAAAAAATGTTAAAAAATAAAGACATTTATCGTGAATAAACTTTATGGTGCAAATGGAATACATTGGATGCAAAAAATGGAAATAAGATCAATAAAAATTCGAACAATTAAAATGCGAAAATTTGAGGATACGGATTGCAGAACGACCTTAGCGCGTGGATTCAGCTAGTCTAGTAGACGAGAGAGGGGATATTTATTCTACGGGCCGAGTTGATTAGACAAAACATAGTTCTGAAATTCTTCTATCTAATCAACTTGGCTTGCAGCAACGCTTTATTCCCTCTCTTGTTCACTAGATGGCTGGGTCCATGCGCTAAGGTCGTTCTGCAATTCATACGCTGAATTGAAATGCGAAAAATGAAAATGCGAGCAACGAAAATTCGAACAATGAAAAAGCATAATCGCTTGAGATTCTATCCATGTCGCTGGTCATACGGAAAAATTCTAACCATCAAAAAAGTCTAGTTTTCTTCGACCTCAAACTCTTTCATACAACTTTTCCCGAGATAATTTAAAATTGAAATAACAAATAAGGAGAAAAGATTTCATAAAACCTCATAAACGTTGTGCTTAGCTTGAATTCTATATAAGATTTTTCCCTGAAACGGTTTGTCGTAAAAAAATGTCCTAAAATATTAACGATTCAATCTTTTCCATTAAACATTTTTCTTATATATTTTTTTACAAAAACGTTCGAAATTTATATGCAGATAAGGAGAAATCGCTTTTCCGGTTCTTGAAGCTTGGCTTCAGTTTTTCCTTAATTCCCCTAAAATGATTGGTAGACAAAAAAACGTCAAGAGAACAGGGAGACGAATAATTCTTCTTCATCTGCATTTTTCGTAGCTCTTTTTTCTATTTTCTCAGAATTCAGATGAGAAACAGGAAAATAATTTTTTCCGGTGCGCACCGAATTTTGATCTTTTTTTCAATTTTCTTTCAAATTTTTCCCAAAAACGGTTAGTTAACTAAAGCCTTGAGTTGGAAAGTAAAGTAAAATAAGATCAAATTTCAATCTATTTCTAATTTTCTCCCCAATTTTTCTTTGAAACGGTTCGTCAACCAAAATCAACGTTAAAAACGAACATGAAGCGAATTTTTATATCCAATTCACAACTCTCATGTGAATTTATTTCAGTTTATTGAGAATATGAATGGAAAATGAGAAAACACTATTTCCGAACTGGATCGAATTTAGATCTATTTGTTGATGTTCTTTTTAATCTTTTTTAAAACAGTGAGTAATGAAAAAAATCAGGAATAAAAAGAAGTCCAGTTTTTCTTGATCTCGAACCTTTGTACACAAGTTTTCCTGATGCTTTCTGAGATTTGGATGAAGAATGAGAAAATATCTTTTTTTAAATCATCCTAGACGAATAGAAGAAGGGTTGAAAAATTCAAATTATGTATGATATTCTATAAATTTATAAATACGGTAAGATATAAGTAGGAAGTATAGTTCAGGGATACTTATTAATTGTAAAATATTTCAATGCAAAAGCTCGATGGCTCCAATTTGCTCGAATAGTTTTTGTTTGTTTGAAGAAACAGTATTTACATTTTACATTTCGCGTGAATCGGAAAGAAAATTATGTAACTTTTTCCGAATTTCCAAAATCTCGCTTGTCTAAAAATACCGGAAAAAATAATGTCGACCATTATCGGCAAATTTTGGTTTCGGCAATCATTTTCCGGTATTTTGGAGTATTCGGGACTTTGGAAATTTTGCAAAATTTATTCTTCCAGCATTATCTAAATGACCGTAAATATCACTAGTAAGAATATAATTTGCTTGAATACAGCCAGTTGATGTTTTTTCAAGCTAATCTTAATTAGCCAACAAAAAATAATAAACTTCTGAATATGCTGGTTGGAAGGAGTGTACACAGCTTCCACGCACATTTAGAGCGCTACGATGAGGAGAAGTAGATAAGAGGGTACAGTCAGAAAACATTAACTGATAAATGAGGAACTGTTCCGTAAAAATGAATATTCTCATATATGTACAAAAAAAATTATATGGAAATGGAAAATCTAATTCGAATTGGAAAGAATTCCCATTGAAATGAAAAAACTATTTCTGCGAATAGAATACATTTCTGTGAATCAGGATGAATTTTATCAAATCAACAAAAATTTCATTAATTATGAGAAATTCGTTTGATTCAAACTTCCATTTGATTGAGAAGAGAGGAATAAATTCGTCCGACTCAAAGAAAAAATATTCTCTGGATCAAAAAACCTTTCAAGGATTTTGTAGCATTGTAAAAGAATCTTTAGAATTTTGGTCGGATGCCAATCACTCGTTCTGTTTTCTATGAAGTTTGGATGAATTTGAGGAAAGTGAAAAAAAACGTAGGGGAATAGTGGTTAATTCGGAAGAATAAGGGAGGGGGATATTGGGAATAACAGGAGTGAAAGCGAAGGGGGGGTGAGAAAGAATGAGGGTCAAAATAATTTGAAAGGGAAAATAAGGAGAAATCCTGAACAGAATCAAGGAATGTGAGGGTTCATGAGGAAAGTGGTAAAAGTGCAGGAAAGGGGAAGGAAGCAAGGAAATATTTTGAATTTTATATTAAATAGGTTACGTGTTTCTATTCTGCAGGCGCATGTCGCCTACTTAATAGGGATGTATTCATGTAATGACAGGGGGTGTGAAGGAGTGGATTAGGAGTAAGTGGTGGGAGAAGAATGATGATAAACGAGAGAAAATCAGGGAAAAGTGCGAAGGAAATTATAAAAGGGAATTAAGGAAGTTGAGGAGAAAGTGTGAATAAAAAAGGGGGAATGGGTGGAAAATAGGGGTAGGCAATTAGGGTGGGAGGACTTAGTAAACGAAAGAAAGGGTAGTAAAGATAAAGGAATTCATGATAGGCGGAAGTGATAGGAGTGTATAATTAGGAGGGGGAACCAAGGGGTAGAGGAGAATTTCAACATCTCTGGTGGAAACTTAAGTGGTGAAGAAAGGGGGAATGGGGCGAAGTAGAGGAGCGAAGGAAAAATTAGTATGCTGATATAGTGGTTGGAAGAGGCGTGATTTCAAGTAGGATGACGGTTGGAGTGGTGAGGGTTAAAGTAATAAGGGGAAGTGAGTAGAAGAGACAAAAGAGTGGAGATTGGGTTGAATGCAGAGTGGACAGTTAGGAGCTATGAATTGAGAGTCAAGAGTCAAGAGTTAAATTTAGAGAGTTGAGTGTTGAAGTTGGGAATTTATAGTTAAGTTTTGAGCATTGTGAGTTGCAAGTTAAAAGCTAAGAGTTGAAAGCGGAAAACGGGGAATCGAAAATTGAGAGTGGGGAATGGATATCGGAGAAGGAAGAATAGAAAGTAGAGAGGAGACAACAAGAAGTAAAGAGTGGAAAATTAGAAAATAAGAAATGGAAAGTAAGAAGTGGGAATTCCGAAGTTGCGGTTAGAGATGGGGAGTGGAGAATGGAGAGTTAACAGTTCAGGGTAAGTTTGGAGAGAGAAGAGTGAGGAGTGCAGAGTAGCGATCTGAGGGTAGATAGTGCAGAGTAAAGCATGGAGAGTAGAGGGTAGGAATTGAAGCATGCAAAGTTGAGATTGAAAATGGAACTTCGAGAACATAGAATGAAAAATTGGTGAAGAGTAGAGAGCAGAAAATAGGGAGTGAAGAAAAGGGAGTGAGAGGCAGATTGTTAAGTGAAAAGTGAAGCATTAAGAGGCAAAGTGGAAATGAAAAGTAGAGGGCTAAGAAAACAGTGGTGTGGTTGAGAAATGTGAATTGGATAATGGGAAGCAGAAAATTAGAAGTGAAAAGCTCGTAGAAGAGAGAAGGGGATAGAGTTTAACGGAAATTTATCGAAATTCTGATATGTTGGTGAGTGAGGGGAAATGATTTCAAGTTGAATTAAGGGTGGATATATAAGGGCGGGGCGATAGGGGGAAGTAAGTGATGAAGGTGAGGGTGAGTTAAGTAAAGTCTTGAGTTGAGGATTGAGAGTTTCGAGTTAAAAAGTGAAGAGTTCAGAGTTGAGTGTTGAGGGTCGAAAGTTGAGCCTGAAAATTTGAGAGTTGCGAGTTGAAAACAAAATCAGATGGAAAGTTGGAAAAAGGAAACGGGAAGTGAAGTATAAAGAACAGAGAGTTGAGAGTAGACAGTAGAGAGTAGAAAATAAATAAATGGAAATGTAAAGTGAAGAGTGGAAAGTAAAAAGTTGAAGTTGGAAGTAGAAAGTAAGGAGTTGTGAGGGAAATGGAAATTGGAGAGGAGATAGAGAGTGAAGAGTAGAGATTCCGAAATGTAGAGTCAAGGATAGAACGTCGGGAGTAGAGAGTGGAAAGTGGAATATAGATTGCGGAGAGTGTAGTGCAGTGGGTAGAGAGAAGGGATTGGAGAGTGAAAGTGAAGCATGTAAATTTAAGATTGTAAATGGAAAGTAGAGGATTGAGGAAGAAAAACTCGAGTAAGGTAATGCTAAGTGGAAAATGTAAAGAAGAAAGTTTGGAATGAGAGGCTGGAAGGGGAAAAGAGGGGAATGGAAATAAAAGAAAGTGGAGGAAACGCTGATAGAGTGGTTGAGAAGGGGGGCTGATTTGAAGCCTAAAGAAAGGTAAAAAAATGGAGGGAAGGTTAATCAGGAGAAGTGATTGGTTGAGTGAGGTATAAGCAAAGAATGGAGAAGTAAAGCTTCTTAAATACTCTATTGAAAAGGCTACGGAACTCTAATTTGGAAGCGCATTTTGCCTGCTCTCATCAATTCTTGTTGAGCTTAACTGATTTAGAAACACGTTGCCTGAATGCTTGGCAAAAGCGAAATTTGTATTTGTCTTGTGTGAAATAAAAAATTCGAGGCCCTACAATTGTTATGATAACAGATAGTACGATAAGGACAAGTAAAGCATACGAATTCTAAAGCTGTTAGTTGTAGCAATTTGAACAACAGTTATGCCGTTGTTCGATTCCGTAGTTCGTTGTCGATGTCACTGTCAGTCAGCCTTAATTTTTTATTATTTTTGTAGAAGCACACACAAACACTTATTGTTGCCTTGTACAAATTGCTACACATTTATACCAGAGAATTTATACTTTCTACAAATTGATCAAAAAAATCTCATTAGCAACAAATTGTTTGTCCCCATAGAATATATTTTTTTAGTGTGAAAAAAGGGCGTTTCTATAAACCTGCGACTAATAAGCCAACAAAATTTTTTCTCCATCTCATTTGGATTTTTTTCTTTGCTGGTAATTTTTCCCTGCTTTGATAGCAAAAAAATTTTTGTCTCAAGGAAACATATTTTTCAGTGCTGCTGAAAAAAATGATAAAGAATTCCAATGTATTCTTGCTGAATGATAAATCAATATTGACATCATTTATTTCTGTTTTTTGTTTTCATTGATAGCAATCAGGTGTTTGTCCAAACCAAACATAATTTTCAATGTTCTTCCGAAGGGAAGGAAAAATTTTGTCTAATCAAAAAACCAATTCAATTTCGTATATTTTTTCTTTTTAATTTTGTTTTTGTTCCTTAATATTAGAATGATAAAAAAGGTTCTCTGGTGTATGTGTGGCAACAATGATAGCATGAGTCCTAATGTCAGGATAGTTGTAAGCATAAATGTATAAGATTAAATAAAAGCCGCACAGTTTACGTACATAGATAATAAAGCGATTTGTAAGGAATTAATGTCCATTTATCCCGTCGATGAAATATTTTCCTAGAGCAGTTGTATAATACGTTAATTTTAATTCTCAAAATATACATCTATCTTGAAGTTAAATTACTCACTAAATTATTCTTAAGGCTCATCTTATTGTTTATTAAATAGCAAGAGAAAACAGAATGAATACAGTTTCTGAACCTACACATATAATAATTAGAGTGTTATATTTTATTAATGGTGAAAGTTATTTTAAATAATACAATTTTATAAACGTCATTGTGAGTGTTTTAATACTCGAGAGTTCAGAATAGAACGTTTTTTCCACAACAATTCTTTCTGATTCAATTTGAGTGACCCAGCTATTTTCAAAAAGCAGATAAATACCTAAATTTTCCTTGAGGTTTAAGCATTTTTGGTTTTTATCGTATCTACCGTTTTTGTAAGTAAACCGCAATGCAAAAATTTAAAATGGCGATTTGATAATTCCGCAAATTACATTATCCCGATGGATTAAACTTATGTTTTTTGTTATGGGTCGAGCATTTTGCAATTTGATAATTTCAAGAATTAGGTTTGTTTTATTGTTGCGAATTTCGGAAACTTGCGATTTCCAGACAATAAGAATGTCTGGAGAAATTTCGTAGTTGATTTTAAAAATTTTAGTTTTTCCGTTATTTGCATTCTCGAAAAATCACGATCCTCAGCAATTTTGAAATCCGAAGGATTTCAAATTTCGGTACTTCTATATTTTCGATAATTTATTTTTTTGGTGACATTCAATTTGTCGACTTACAATCCTTGGAAATGAGGAAATTTAGATGCATTGAAAATTTTTTGGTAGAGTTAAAATTTAATCAGAAGAAAAGTTTGAGCAAAAACGTGCCTAACTCCAAACATACTGCCAATATCCACGTAATAAGCTTTACGTATTCAGAATTGTATCCTAACTAAAAAAGCAACCTCGCCTGCTTTGAGAAAGAAATTCTCAAGAGTTTATAATTTTCAAATTTTGAAACATACATCAATTTCTCTCGAACATTACAAGATGCTGATGAAATTGTTCCTTAATATAAGTTTCAGCTCACTTTTTGTAAATTTTTAGAAAATAACGCACATTTTTTATACCGAAAAAAACAATTTGTAGAAAAATGAAAGAAGCGCTTGAAAGAGACGTGTTCATGAAAATAGTTGACAATTATAGTACAAAAATTGAATTGGAGTCTTGGGATGAAAAAGGATTTCAGTGTGATTCATGAATTTCTTAACTACGATCTTATTGATTAATTCTATTAACACCAGAAAATCAAAGAGAGGATAAGCAGGGGGGAATATGTTAAAAAGATAATTAATTGACTTTATTGGAATTTGATCGTTAATACACCCACATTCCAAGTTTATTTCCAAGGTTTTTCATTCCAAGTTATGAACATCGAATTCATGAACACGTCGTTTCGGAATTTCTTATTAAAAAATTAATAAAAATTAGGTATAAGTTTAGAAAACAGAAAATGAATGTAAATTAGTTGTCAGATTGTAAATATTGTAAAAAAACATTGAAAGGAAAATCATCGAAATACTCAGAAGAAAACTTTATAATTCGAAAAAATTTCCATTTTTTTATAATTAACAGAATTTTTTCATTTTCTGAAAATTAATAAAATATGGAGTGAATTATTCTCGATTACTAAAAATATGTTGACTGCAACAGAAAATGTTCTTTTGAAACGAAAGAACTTTCTCCGAATCAAAAGAAGGAAAGATTATTTGAGTCAAAGGAACTTTCTTTTGATTAAAACCGATGAATATTTTCGTCTGAGTAAAGAATGGAGAAATGGAAATAAAGGATTGTAGATCTCAATTTCTGAATCACCAAAGTGACTTTTGATCGAAAGGTTTTCAACAAACTCTGAAAAAGTAGAACAGGATTGAAAATTGTTGTAATTTTTGGGAGTGACCAGAGCCGTAACTAGGGCGGTGCCGTCGGTGCCCCCGCCCCGGGCGCAGACCACGCAGCTTTGCACGGGGGGCGCAAAATACTCAAATAAATTACTTGAGGCCAGGGAGGAGGGCGCAAAATTATAGATTGTCCCGGGCTGCAAACAAGGCTCGTTACGACTCTGGGAGAGACTCAAGTTCCTAAAAAATGAAATTTTTGACATCTTTAAATTCCAGCGAGAGAAGAAAATGGAAATGGATTTTAGCAAAATTATCAAGTCTTCAGAAATGAAGAAATCATGAATTGGGAAATTCCCGAAAATACCTAATAATGGGAATGAAATGATTTACACAGAAAAATTTCCAAATCTAAATGATTTGACAATTGTTTACTAATGACAGTATATATTATAAATAATACATAAAAGACTCCTGTTAGATGGAGATATTTTCCACTTTGAATCTCATTCATCATTTATTATTATATTCCCGTTTTAATATTTAAATAGTTTTTTCATTTCCTAAATTCAAGATTTTTTTAATTTGGAAATCTTCCAATTTTATTTTTTTTTTTTGGATTTTGCAGTCATCCCAATTTAAGAGGCATTGAAAAGTGCTGATATATTGAATGTTAACGTTTTCAAAGTAAGTTAACAATGGAAAAACAAGGCTTATTATTAAGGAGTAACAATAGATGTAGATATATACAAATTATTTAGAAAAATGTGGACATAACAACAAATTAACGATAATTATTTGAACATGAATATTATTAATATCAATTATAATTAATTGTTACAATTCTATTGTATAATATTGTATAATTATATAATCGAAATTAAGAATATTGATTATCTAAAACGAAGTAGATAATAATAATGACTGTATTGTTAGAGAATATTAATATATTATATGTAACGTAAAAATTTGTTAAACATGTAATAACGAGAATTGTTGTCTAGGAATAAGTAAAATGAGGGAAAAAATTCTTGTTGCTTGGTTTTGTAACTATCGACGAAAGCATTCGAAGAATAAAGAATTGTTGTCGTAGAATTCTAGTGTTTGTACATTTTTCACACCACCCCCGAAATTATTATCATAATTCCAGCACAATTAAAAAATCCAAAATATCACCTGAAACTCCCAAATTCCGCCAAAAATAGTGAAACCCGCAATTTTGAATATTTTGTTTTCCACTGGAATTTGAGATTTCGGCAATTTACTTTTTTCCAGAATTCAAAAATTTGGGTTCCAAGATTTCGGACATTAACATCATTGGTATTTTTGGTGCAGGAAAACACTTATTTTCTTGAGATGCTCTAAAATTATTGGTTTTTTGGCAAGGCGTTTAAAAGAGAAATTTAGATTTCTATGGAATACAACTTTGAAATTAAAATTTCGAAAACGCTTCTCATTTGCTTTTTGTTGTCATATTTGAAAAATTTCACTGTAGTTTTTCCAAAAGTTTTCAAAAAGTTTTGGAAGAGCCCCACAGTGTTCGGATTGTATTCAATACTTGAAATCTATATCATGTAGAGAGAAATTGTGAGAGCTCCTTCCGTGAAATAACTTTTTCCGAGGAAATCGAAAAAAGTTTGCAAAAACGCAAAAATAATTTTCTTTCTACTTCGAAAATTGAAGGGCATGAGGATAGCTTTAAAAAATTTTATCACCTAAGGTCGAAAGGAAACCATTTTTCGAAAGCGAAAATCATAAATTCTTGTATAATATTTGCGGAAATATAAAATCTGCAAAATTATATAGTAATGTATGGAATAAAATACAAATAAAAGAATAAACCAGTCGCGATATGATGGATAAAAGATCAAAGTTCTTATTTCCTGTTATTCCTATTGTAGTTGTTGTCCTGCCGGAATTAGAAAAAATTTATTTGATCTGTGTTACGCTGGTAATTGAAATCAGAAATTGCTTTGTATTTTGAGAAAAATTATAAGAAATTATTTTGACTTCTTTAACCTCTTTTTTTATTCTTTGCGAGTATCGTTCCTGCAGTAAAAAGAAGGAATAAAACGAAAAAGATATATTAAATAAAGATCTTTTACTTTCATCGTACAAATTATTTAAATGTGATCAAAAAATTTAAATTAAATCAAGTCAAAATCTGTCTCAAACTTTCCCTGCAGTTTTGCCATAATTTCAATTTCTGTTTGGTCGGAAAAAGTTCTTAGAAACTTGCGTTTCAGGATGGAAAATCGCATTCTTCCTAATGGATTCCAAAAAACTGTTATCTGGATTTCATTTTGTCATATGAACGATTTTTTTAAATTTGCTAAATCTTATTATAGTTGTTAATCCAATTTCTTATTGTTGCTAATGAACTATTTCGCCACTGCATCCAGGCATTAGATTCTACTTCGGCGAGTCCAACATCATAGCCAACGATTTTTAGGCTATCAAAATTTTTTTCTCTAAATTCCTGGAACTGAAATTGGAGTTGAAAAATTTTTTGAAATATGTATTTTACTATTTGTTCTAAAAAATTTATCCTTCGATATTTTTACCTCCACCAGGTCTTGCTCCGTCTTCAAAGACTTTGATATTGCCGAAATAAAAGCCTTCATCATAGAATGCGATTGTCCGTACCTATTCAAAAAGTTTATTATTAAAAATGATTTCCTAATTTCAGAAATAAATATGTACATAAAGAATCTCGATGATCAATTTTTCCTCTAATTTTGAAGGACGTTAAAACTTGGAAAGGCTTTATACAGATGAGAACAATATGCAGACTTTTTATGTATTCAAAACAAGAAGCATTCAAAAAAGTTTCGGAATATTTTAGTAATAAATGAATTCCTCAAAGATTTCTAAATAATTTAAAATGATTTTTCATTGCTCTTAGATAAGAATTTGAAGATTTCTGAGCAATTGCTTCAATTAACAGGGATTTAACGTAACTCTGAGAAAAAATTCGAATAATTTCGGAAGATGTTTGGAAGTTTGAACAAATTTCAAGGATAATTTGAAACAAAATGTAGATCTCCGAAGATTTTAAACGTAAGATAAAACGATCCTGAAATAATTCGAGCGCATTCTTACCTTCCAAATATCTCCGGATAATTCCTCTCCATAAATCTTTGAACAGCAAAAGCTCCTTCTGGATTTTTAGGAAAGGATTGCAAAATGATTCGACTCTCTTCCGCACTGAATGGCTTTTCTTCAAGTGTCATTTTGAGAACTCTGTAATAAGATAAATCAAAATAATAAATCAGTAAGCCTATTTAATCAACTTCTTTAACCATTTTGACAAACATCACCATCCCCGTCAACCACATAAACTTGAACCTTGAAATTTTCAAAAACACCCCGGCTCATTACAACTCTCAAATCATGAACATTGCTCCTCTTTTCAACTCCGCGAACGGCCTTTCCCGAGTTTCACGTTCTTCCTGGGTTACTTTCATCACCCCATATCCTTCTTTTTCAACTGTCAAAAATCTTCTTTTTGCACTCTAAGGACCACAGCACCTCTTTCTAGGCGTTTCCGTTGGCATCCATGCCGACTTTTAAGGCTCAAAACGTATCCGCAGGCATTTTCCCGGACACTTTCGCCTCTCTCAACTCTCAAACTTGTCCCTAGGCAACTTGCGACCAACGCAACTCTAAACTTTTTTCTTTTGACACCTTTTAAGCACTCAAAAATTGTCCTCATGAATTTTGTAGCAGTCGACGCCTTCTTCGAATTCTGAAATCTCTCCTTTGACATTTCTATGAACACCGACGTCTTTTCCTGACACAAAAAATGTATCGCTAGGCAAAGGGTGTCCAACGCAAGGTTGGCGCGCTTCTCCTTCCTTCCCCTTCTCTGAGCGCTTCATCAAGAATTATCTCCTCGTTCCACCACGGGCTCCGTCTGACTTCGCCTGACCACGCCTACTTGCACGCACTGTTCACACAGCCCGTCCGCCGAGAACCTCTTTCCACATCGCGATCACCGCATGAACGTATCCAAGGTCGTAAGAGAGGGGAGTGACGAGTGACAGTTATTTACACCGTTGCTCACGCATTTGACACCTCTGCAGGCAGTATTTCCAAAACTTGCGCCTTTCCTAACTTCTGGAACTTGGTCATACACATTTCGCGACTACAGACATCTTTCCCAACTCTTAAAAATAACCCATAGGCATTTCCGTAACCAGCAATGCCCATTTTCAGAACTCAAAACGTATCACTAGGCATTTTTGCGGCCACTGACGCCATTTTTAACTCCTGAACTTGTCTCTGGGCATCTAGTGACCACCGCACCGCGACCTATTTCATTTCCTGAAACTTATATTCTGGAACTTCCAAGAGCAGCACTGCCCTTTTTAACGCTGAAAAACATCACTGAGAATTTTCTCTTGACACTGAGACCCTTTTCAAAACCCAAATATTGTACTAAGGCATTTTGTAGCAGTCGGCTATCTTACGTTCATTTCACTGATACGTGAAATAAATTCCCAAACAATTTTTATACATTCTTTGATAGTATGGAATGGAAAATTTATTCGTTTCGAAAAGCTAGAAATGATGAATAAACAAATGAAAACGTGAAAAATCCAGAAAACACGGGTTTTGGACACGGAGTACTACTTTTGGCCACCTAATGCACCGGTTGAGGCCATCGTTTGAGATTGACGTTCATAAATATTGTAAATGAAAAGTAAGAAAGGAACAAGTACATGAATAATTGAACAAGTAGTGATTCTATTATTTAGGATATTTGTGCATACATTATCATATAACTTTGTATACATTCACTTGAGTCGAGTATCACGAGCATCCTTAAATTGAAAATTCTCAAAGGCACTTTTAAGACTTTCCATGGCAATGTACAATGTACATTATACCAATGAGATAATAATGCTTGTGGAATTCTCAGTATTTCTATTACCAAATGAACTAAGAGAAAAATTATCGTAAAAATTACTTAGTGGTTTGATCTTTTACAGTGTCAAATGTGAAAAGCAGAGATGTCCAACGCGTAAGCAGCGGTGTAATTAACTGTCACTCGTCAATCTCCTCTCTTTCCACCTTGGATGTGGCCGGGCTGTGTGAACGGTGCGCGCAAGTAGGCGTGGTCAGGCGTAGTCAGACGAAGCTCATGGTGGAACGAGGAGAGAATTCTCGATGAAGCGTTCGGAGAAGGGGAGGGAAGGAGAAGTGCGCCAACCTTATTTTGGACACCCCTGGACTATAGAGACATCTTATTCAAGTTCTTTTGATTCCAGTTACTAGCATTGGTAAACCAGACAGTTGTATAAAACATTCAAGAATTGGAGACAATCGAACTTCCACACTTATAGCTACTATTTTTTAACGCATTACGTATTCGAACCTTTAATGGGTCCATATTATGTCACATGCAGCAAGTCTCACCTGTGGCAAGTCTTATTTCTGACAAGTCTTACCTGCGGCAAGTCTCAGATGTGGCAAGTCTAATTTGCGGCAAGTCTCACCTGTAGCAAGTCTCATTTGCGACAAGTCTCACCTGCGGCAAGTCTCACTTGTGGCAAGTTCCTTTGCGGCAAGTCTCATCTGCGGCAAGTTTCCTTTGTGGCAAGTCTCTTTGCGGCGAGCCTTTTTGAAGCGAGTCTCCCTGGCGGCATCCCTCCCGAATAGATTGCCAATTTTGCGGCAAGTCTCCCGAACCTAATTGTTTACCTGTGGCATCTCTAAGTGGCAAGAGTGCAGCATCCATCCTTAACTCGATTTACCATTCTAAGCTATGCAACCTACATTATTTCCAGGACCAGTTACAGGGGTGCACCCCCCCCCCCCCCGAGACCGGGAAAAAGGGGGAGGTTTTTTTACCTACACTATTCCCTCAACCTACCACAGGAGTACCATTTCGCTCCCTACAAGATTTGGAAAAGGAGGGAGGTATTAACCCTGGCTCACTTCCACGAACAGCGTTTTGCCACTTCAAATTTGCAAGGGGAGAGATGCCGAACTTCTGTCACTTTGGAGGAAGAGGAATGCCGTAGGTAGACCATTCGGTTCATGAGGCTTGCCACAACATTGACAATCTACTCTGGAAAGATGCCGCAAGGGAGACTTACCGCGAAGAGACTCGCCGCAGATGAGGCATGCCGTAAATAGACTTGCCTCAGGTGAGACAAGCCGCAGGTAAAACTTGTTACAAGGGATACTTGCCGCAAAGAGACTTGCCCAGTTTACCAAGATAAGTTCAGACATAGAGAAAAGTTTAAGGACCTAATCATTCAGACTTTTTAACGGAACTAATGAAACAACACTTATTTGAGTTTCCATAAAGTACCAAAATTTGGCAGTGGTACTGTTACAGTGAAAAATCTTGTTGGAGAAAGCATTGTTGTTGATAAACGTTCCAAATGGTTGAAACGACTCCAGGTTCAAGATACTGTTCAACAAATACTAGTTTGCTATCTGCATTTCAGCGTTGTTTATTATATATTTCCAGGTTTGTTTTTTTATACAGTTATTACGTGATTATTAAATAGAAATATTATCATGATCGTTAAATAAAATCTACGACTGTTTCCAGCTTTGCAAATGCAGTCTGTGATAGTGACAGGCACTTCTTCATTGATCTTACTGTTGTTATTATTATCACAAATTATCGCTCTTCAACCTTCGATCATGTTTCTAGAAGACAGCGTTGCAAAAGCGTATTTACACGATCGTTTTAGAGAGACTAGCAGCATTATTATCACATTTAAATTATACTTTACTTAAATAAACATGTTGAGACTTATGATAATCATATGCATGCCGAATCCCATAGGCAGCCATGTTCGTTTTGATATAGCAGCGCCTCTTTGCTTACGGAGGATGCTTTCTTTGCCAATAGACGTCTCTCCCAACTCTTAAAATAGTATATTGAGCAACGAGTGCGGGAAGTCGCCGATTGCCCACGAATGCGGGGTTGGGCGCACGAGCGAAG
>WSXT02010843.1:0-14612 GCA_011762715.2 Neuroterus valhalla | reverse complement strand
AACGAGCCTTGGCCTGGGAAACGAGGAAAAGAGGAGGGTAAAACGGATGGTTTGGGTGGAAAAATCGATGAGCTTCCACGAAGGAAAATCAGCTGTTCCAATTTTTTTCTAACGGTTTGAGTCCGAAGGAAAACATTTGGTGGATTTTAAAGACCACAGCTGCTGACACCCGGTATGCTTGCGTGAATCTCTTTCGTCCAGATGGGGGGACTTTCTCTTTCTTTTAGTTTCTCTCTCGGCGATTATTTTTGAAAGTTGAAAATGTTGTGTGCTGTTTGCGAAGTATAAACAGGGTGGTGTATAGCAGATTACAGCTGTAGGAAATCTCTCCGATGTAGGCAATTTCAAAAGGTTTAACAATTCAATAGGAAAAAAAAAATTTCATTCAAGAGATTAATAAAAATGGACATGTCATCTTAACATTTTGTTACATTATAGTAGTTTGCGATTGGGTACATTTAAGATAGAACAAAGCACAAGCATTTGTTCTATGTTCTTAAATAATTTTTTACATTTCAATTAATTAAATAAGAGCCTAGAGTGTGTATTAGACTGAGAAATCGTGAAAGTACGTTGATTCTATTCAACCGGAAAAAATCCGGAAATTTCATTCAGGAACAAGAATTTCTTTCCTCAATCGCAAAATGTACTGTTTCTATACTTTATCTCATTTTAATTTTAAGTTAAAAGCTGGTAGAAGATTCTTCATAAAATGTGTGAAGGAAATGGCATTTCGTCAATCATGCAAATATCAATGTTTTTCTGAATTTCCAATCAGATCTTTTATAATAAACATTCTACAAAGTTGATAAAAGAAAATTGAAAAAAATCGAAGACATCTTATCTTAGAGAAAGAAAGTAACAAGAGTGAAATGAATGTATGCTTGAGTAAATTTGATAGAAACTGCATGATTATTTGTTACGTACATTTTTCCAACCATTTGGTAAATTTCGTAAATTCCGAATCGCCTGATCACTAGAAACCCTTTTTGATGTGCCTGAAGTTCTGAACGTTCAAATAGACGAAATTCTTGATTGATGGCATTGTAAACTAGAAACAATGCTGAAAAGTATTTCGTTTATATTTGAACCTACAGAACTTCAGGTACGTCCTGTTGGTAAATAAAGTTGTTGTGAGTGTATAATAGTATTATGGCGTTATTTATTTAGCTTACGCAAAGCCGAAGATAGTATATTCTACCCAGTTTAACGTTTAAGGGTTAATGCTGAAAAACAAAAATGTAGGTACATAGAAATAAGTTGGACAAAATAAAAAAAATTCTTAGTATCGTTTTGATCCCTGCAGAGAATCTCTGCTTGCTTCCAATTTTTAAAATATAAATCTAATAAATAGAAAAACATGGGAGGTACCGTGAAGTGGGACTGAGCAGATGGTTTTTTTTCGGCTTTTCTCAATAAAGTTGAAGAAGGAATTCAAATTGAATATCTATGTTTTGAATATATAATCTCTATATGCTTCTTTTTGATACAATAAAGCACAAATAAGCATACCGTTCATGAACAACTATTTATCATCCCCTGAATAAAAAAATGTTCTCTGAAATATTTCCTGTTTTTTTTTATAGTTATTCTGGAAAATTGTTTTTTTTTTATTTTTCCAAAAACTTTATAATAATAAAAACAAAAAATATGTCTGCGTCGTATAAAAAAATGGTCCTAAGTATATTTGTACATTTTTCCGGAATCAACCATTCTTGACCAACTTTTTTCCGTATCTTGCACAGTATGGCTGGGAAATTGCTTTTGTTCTTTTTAATAATATTTCTCACCATTTAATCAAAAACAATGCGTTTTATAAAAAAATGGTCCGAATAAAATTTGAGAACCTTCTTGAGATCAACCATTTTCTCATTAACATTTTTTCCGCATCTTGCATGGTTACTAGCAAATACTGCATTTCTAACGGAAAGAGTTAAATTTTTTTTACCCATAAAGACGTCGTTACTACAAAAAAATTGTTTGTTTTTTTTTTTACAAAATACTTCAATTATGTACCAAAATGTTTCATATTTTAACGAAAATGTGATTTTAAAACGAATTAGTTGAAAACTTTGATTGAATATTTGATTGGAACTATGAAATTTGAATTAGATTAGAAATTTATCGTTTTTGTTGCAAATTCAACTACTTGTTTCAAAGTTGACCTCTTGTTGAAAATTCACTTTTTCCGATGAAGCTTAGCTCGAAATTCATCTCTTTGATAAGAAATTTATCTTTTTTGTTGCAAATTCAACTACTTGCTTCAAAGATGAATTCTTTTTTTTTATATTCACTTTTTTGCTGAACATTCATCATTTTCATTGGAAATACATCTCTTTGGTTAAAAATGTGTGCTTTTTTTAAAATAATTTCTTTTTTTCAAGTAAAATTGTATCTACTTCAGTTGAGATTCATTATTTTACTTGAAGATTATTCTTTTTTGTGAAAAATACATCTAGTTTTGATTATAATTCATTCATATTGTCAAAATCCCATGGATTTTCTTTTACATGTTCAATTTTTGGTAATGGAGGGATTTTTTTTTCATTCATTCATTGGTAACATTTTCGTTTCTTTTCTTGTTTACAAATTCAACATTTTGGTTGGAAACTCGTCTATCTTGGCGAGCTCAACAGTTTGTGATTAAAAATTTATATCTTTTTGGTACAAAATTCTAGGATTTGGTCTGAAAATGTCATTTTTGTTATGAATTCATATACTTGATTTAAAGTTAAGCTATTTTGATGAAATTTCTTTTTTTCTGGTTAAAGATTTACCTTTATGCTTAAAAATTCAACAATTCATCAAAAAATTTAACTATTCGATAAACAATGATTTGATTTATTATACAATACTATAAGCGGCTTTATCCCACGAAATGAAAATGCTTGCAAAAATTATTCTAC
The DNA here is from genome assembly GCA_011762715.2 of Neuroterus valhalla. NCBI lineage: Eukaryota > Metazoa > Arthropoda > Insecta > Hymenoptera > Cynipidae > Neuroterus > Neuroterus valhalla. Next base: position 11,706 of record WSXT02010843.1, on the reverse strand, counting down.
CACAGAATCTACCACCAAACTTCCAAAATTGAGGATCTTATACGGATGAACTTTTTATTCGTTGAAACTTTTTAAAGCATGCTCAACTGCTTGGGAAATAGAGTTTTGTTTCAAAGTTTAGTCATGTAAGTCCTAATTATTTTTATTGTAATAAATATATATTCGAGAAACTTAACCGTGATAAAAAAAAGGTTCTCTCACTAAATCAGAATTAATATTTGCTTTCCTATAACTGTCAAACATGTTGCATATTTTCATTGGTATGAATTTGATGTTACTGTATCGTGATTGGTGAAAGTATCTCTTGCTCGACCAATTTAAATGTCCTGGAAGTTTTTAACACTCAAATGAACGGAATATTTTCTTGCACTTCCATTGTATCCACAAATATCGTTTCAACTACAATTTTAAGTAATTAATCCGAAGTTTCTTCTGTAATATGATAGTTGCAATGAGAATAAATAAACATTTTAGCACTATTTATAGTTTACAGAGACACAAGGAAACAATTTTTTTATTTAAACGTTCAGAAATCCAAGCACATCATTTTAAAGGGAATTTCATGATATGATTCACGAACTTGTTGTTATCCATTGCATTTTTTTTTTCTTATTTTCTTTCCTTTTCCAGCAATAAAAATAAATCCTTTGCAGTTTTTGCACTAAATTCATTCTTCACATCCAACTTTTATGAAAATGTCAAGAAAGTATATGGTATTGTGTACAGTGGAACGTTTTACTGTCTTCGTTTTAATCACGTTAATGCAGGAGCACCGGTTTATATTAAAGTAGTTAAAGCTGCGCCGATTGTAATGGGCGTGAATAGCAATTTACGCAACATCGTCTCAACTAAGTTGCATAAACTAGTTTACAGTGGTGCTACGATGATAGCAAGTGCTGTGAATAGAGTTGCCCGTGACGAATTAGCCCCGTTACGATAAAGCGCTTGTAAATTCTAATTATCGAGAGAGTCCGCGAGTTACATTGCATGATCATTGATTGTTATGAGACACAATATCACTGCGAGCTATAAAACAATAAAAGTATAACCGCGTTATATCCTTTCAAGACGAGTCTAAAAATCTCGAGCGCAGATTAAAAGCACGTGTTTTTTAAATTTATGTTTTGAATATTTCAGAGGGATCCGGACATTTTTTCCTTGAGAGTGGAGTAACCGTTTGGGTGTTTGAAAAGTCCCAAAGAAGTTTTTTTGTAAATTTCAGGGGAAAACAATTTATTTTCTCAATTTAATGCAATCGACGACATGATCCGGCTGACGAAAAATTCATGAGCGTGAAGTCTATGACGTTAACGAAAAGCGCAAGTAAAAAAAAAAAAAAAATTCTTGTACGTGGAACTCAACCCAAGTAGAACCCTAAAATTTCGGAAACTCGAATTTTGTTCACTTCGAAAAAAAAGTAAGATTTCATTTTGTACCAAAAAACGGCGATAAATTTACTGATACAAAACTGAACCACAATTGCTTCATTTTTGAGCGATACGAATATTAAAAGCAATTCAGCTATTTTCAAGTCTTGACGGTAATCATAACACCTAATATAGCTGAGGTTTAAAATTAATTTGTAAGAAAATGATCTGAAAAAGAAACTGAATAGCTATTTTTTCCTATGTGACAATGGTAGAATCTGGTGCCGTAAGACTACTTAAGAATTTTGATCCTCCTGACTCATTTGGATATGGCCGAGTTTTTGAATCTTACTTTTTTTTCGTGAGAACTCTTGAAAATTGAAGAACATTCAAATTACAAATGCAACTTAAGTTTCAGGTGCTGGTAATTGAAAATTCATTTGTGCAAATCCATTTTATTCTATCTTTCAGGTCAAAATAGTATTTTAAACTTGATTTGATAAAAAAATTGGATAGTTTTTAAAATAATATATTGCCGCCTGAACAATGAAAGTAGCATAACTAAATATTTGATGAGTCCTCTTTGAGCCTAATCTCGAATCTCTAATATTTGCTACTTACACATTAGGTCTTATTTTTGCTTCTAGTTTTAGTTCTGAATGATAAATATTTACTCAATTTTTGTTTGAAAAAGGTTAATATTATGAAACTAAATTATATTTGAGTTTTAACTTATCACTTATTGCAGTTATGTATATACGATAGGCGGAAGTTGTAGATCAGATATCGTAACTACACGTTTTCTTGAAAACTGGAAATAATCGATCATTTCACATCACTAGAATAGATCTTAGCAAATTAATTAGGATTTATTGATTAAATTAGAAATCATACCAGTGATATATTAATAATCCTCTCTAGAAACATAAAATTTGATGTTAGGTTGACCGGGGACTCATCCACAATGTAGCTACTACTATTCCTCATTGGACTGCCATATAATCCATGGATACAGATCTTTGTTTTTATAAATTTCAGAGAATAGTGCATGTAGAATCCAAAATATTAACCTCAGGATATTCTCACTATTTGATGTTTTGATTCTATCATGATTTTAAGATAAATAACCGACACGCAAATCCACAAAACTTAATATGGAGGAAATCCAAGATTAATGATACCATATTTCAATCTGAAATTAATTATTGAAGTGGAAACTATAACGAGCACAGTTAAAAATTATCGTGTTTGAAGTTGAATCCACATTATGTATGACATTTAATGTACAAGTTGAGTGGAGTCAGTAAAGAAATATGATTTCGCTTGAAACAGGGAATAATAATTTTAGCGTGGAACGGGAGCTTTCTGAAATAATTACAATTCGAATTTAGGAGAGAGGCATTTAAAAAGATTTCTTTTCCAATTTAAAATTCGTCACCATTTGAAAGACCCCTCTTCTCAATTTTAAATAAAGAATTAAGTATTTCAAGCAGTTTTTAGAGTAGAAGAAGTATTTCGAAGAAGGAATATTTCTGAATTATAATAATATAAAACTTGTGTACATTGTACTTTTGTTGTAAATTAAAGTTTGTCATTTAAGGTGCATTATTTTTATGCAAAACTCACCTCTGGTTGAAAATTTACCTACTTTGTTAGAAATCAATTCATCTTTTTTTTTTTGGTAAAAATCTTTTTAATTTTAATCTTTTTCATTTAGTTGAACATTGATTTTTTTTTAAATTAAACTATTCCTTTGGGAATCTATGTATAGCTTGTGGGAAATTCACTTTTTTGTAGAAAATTTATCTTTATGGTCAAAAATTAATCGTTTCCGCATCAAACTGATCTCTTCTTGTTCAAAATCCAACAATTTGGATGAAAATTGGTCTTTTAAATCCATTTATTTTGTTGAAAATTCACATATTTTATTGAAAAATGGATTTTTTGGTACAAAATTATATTTTTCTTCGAAACACAGTTTTATTGATGAAAAAAGCCTCTTTACGGTTAGAAATTCAAGTTATACAGTTCAATAATCCTAATTCAAAAATGTTACTATTAGATTTTCGGTGCAAAAGGTTATTTTTATAGTTCAAAATTCACCCTTTTGTTGGAGAATTGTATCTTCTGGTTGAAAATTAACTTTTGGACAAAACTTCAACTACCACAGTTGGAGGTTCATCATTTCAGTGGAAAATTCGCCTTTCTGGTTTCAAATTCAACTTCTACAGTTAAAAATTAAAAATTTTATTTGTGAAATCATCATTTTATTAGAAAATGTAACAATTTGTTTGAAAAATTGTTTTTTTTTTTTTTGGTACTTTTTTTCTGTAATAAGTATTTTTTTTAACTGCAAATTTAACTTATTCTGAATGAAAATTCCACAGCTGTAGTTAAAAGATCATTTGTTTGGTTAAAAATCAATTTTTTAGATTCAGGATTCGAGTTTGTGAACTCTGGTTGACGGTTAATTTTTTTTAAGTAAAAATCAATTTATCTGTTTGAAAATTCATTTCTCCCAGTTGAAGATTCTTTGTTTTACTTAAAAACTCTTATGTTTGGTTAGAACCGTAACGAAAAATGTTACTGTTTTATTTTCGATTAGGAATAATTATTTTTGATATGTTCCAAATTCAACTATTTTGTTGAATACATTGTAATTTTTGGTGTAAAATTAATCTTTCTATCTGAAAGTAAATCTTCAAAATGTAATATTTACCTTCATGCTTTAAAATTGAAGTGCTTCAGCTAATTATTTATCATTTCAGTTGTAAATTTATCTTCTTGGTTTAAAATTAAACTGTCTTAGTGGAAGATTCATAATTTTATTTGAAAATTTATAACTTGGGAAATTTGACTATTCTTTTAAAAATAAATTTATTTTGCAATGTTTGATCTGTTGTTCCAAAGCATGCTTAGAACGAATGTCATGATTTAAAATAAATGTTCGCGTTTTGCGACAAATACATTTGAATGTTACATTTAGTTGACTGGGAAAATTGAAAAACTCGACCGGGAAAAACCTAGATTCGCTTTTTTGTACAACCTATTTGGAATTTGGAAAAATCGAAGATAGCATCCTATAGTTTTTGGGTCATGACATGTGCATTCTCAATTGGAAATTTTTTATCTGGCCTGGATGTGGTAAAATTGTTCAAAAGATTTGATTAGTCAAATGTTTCGGTGCAGTGGATTTCTGGTTTGCGGATGGTAATTTAAATCTCCTGTTATAACAACTGATCAAGATGACTCAAATGAGAATCTTAAAATAAAATTGTATGTGAATTGGAATTCAGTCAGGTTTTTTCCCAACAGTGCTCCTTTATCCGAAAGTTAAAAAATTCATCATTGAGAGAGGGGGGGGGGGGCTTGACCGGGGAAAACCGGGAAATGACCGGGAGTCCATATAAAAAACCGGGAATTGACTTGACTTAACTTAGGCAAATAAAAATTTTCCGGTAAAATATCATCATTTGATTTGAAGCATGTCCTTAAGCACTTCCTTAAGTCTGATTTTGGAACTTTTTTAATATACCTATATTCTTTATGAGAATAATAATTTATCTTTTTTTCTATTATAAGAAAAACCTTTTGCGCTTTGTTTTTTTAACTCATAATTATCTAGCTTATGATATTAAAATTATGATTCAGATTTAGAAGAAAGTGATTTAAAAAAAAACCGCTCTTCCGAATCAAAATTTGTCACAATTTGAAGGTCCCCTTTTCCCAATTTCAAATGAAGATTGAATTTATAAATAAAACTATTTATTTGAGAATTTCCGTACTATGTTGAAAATTCGTCTTTTTGGGAGAAATAAATCTTTATCGTTGAAAATCCATCTCTTTCGCATGAAATACATTAATTGTAGATGAAGATTGATCATTTCACCTGAAAATTTATTAGTTTGGTTGAAAATTAATTTCTGCAACTGATAATTTATTTGTTCCATCTTTAGTGGAAAATTGATCTTTTCTAGTTGAAAGTATAACGATTTGGATATAAATTTGTTATTGAATTGAAAATTTAATAGTTTCGTTGAAAATGCACATCTTTTTTTGAAAAATCGATATTTCAGAAGAAAATGATCTTTTTCTTCGAAAGTAAATTATTTTCGTAGATTAAATTTCAACTTTTTTATTGTGTTTTTTGATTGAAAATTAATTTTTGGTAAAAAATTCAATCATTTTACTTGAAGCTTAATTTCTTCAGTTGAACACTCATCTTTTTGTCTGGAAATTCAACTGCTACAGTTGAAAATTTATACTTCTGTTTGAAAATTCAACACTTTGCTATAAAATGTACCAATTTGCTTAGAAGTAAGTTTTTTTTATGTAGAAAGTTAGTTTTTATTGTTATAAGTAATCCTTCAAACTAAAACTTTAACATACATTTTTTTTAATTTGAAAGTTTGAGCATTCAAATTTTGATTAACAATTTGACTTGTTTCGAAAAAAATTGATTTATCTGTTTGCGAATTCAACTTATTCAGTTGAAGATTCTTTGTTTTAGTTAGAAACTCTATGTTTGGTATGAAATTGTTTTTTTTTTATTGCCAAAAATGCTACTGTTCCATTTTTGGTTGAAAACAATCATTCTTTCAATTCGAAATTCAACTATTTTTTTGAAATATTGTATCTTTTGGTAGAAAATTAGTCTTTCTGTTTGGAAATCATTCTTCTGGTTTTAAAATTCACCTTCATGGTTTAAAATTGAAGTGCTCTCGTTAAATATTTATAATTTTAATTGAAAATTCATCTTTTTGGTTTGAAATTTAACAGTTCCAGTTGAAGGTTCATAATATTTCGTAAGAATTCATCACTTTCATTGAAAAGTGAACTGTTTTGATGCATATGTTTTTGTTTTGTTATCCCAAATGGATTTTTTTAAGTCGCAAGTTTGATTGTTCCAATTCTTGTTTAAAAAATTATATTTTTCCGTGGAGAGTATTTTTTTCAAAATTAATTGTTCTTGCAATGTTTGATCTGTTGTATGAAAGGATGGTTACAATGGTACAGATTGACCAGCAAAAACCGGGAAATGCCCGGAAATCTGGAATCGTCAGCCAAATCGCCACCCTAATAGTGTTTTTGAAAATAACTAAAATGAAGAAGAGAAGGGACGGGGTTTTGGAGACTGATTTCTCTTTTATCTTTGATCTTTTTAATTTTTATGTTATGTTTTAAAATTTAAAAAGCTACATTCGAGGGTGTTTGAATTTGGCCTTTGAATTCTTGGTTTTTTATATAAATTTCCGGGAGTTGCAGATTCTGTTATATCTATCTTGTTATGTCTATCTTGTTATACAGTACAATAGGGCGCTCTCGGTAAAAATGTGTCTTTAATGAAAAACGGCATTCAGAGTGACTTCAACCAAGTAAAAAGGATATATGAATAAATAATCGGTTTCACATTGTTTTTCTCGATAAAATACTTTAATTGTTGCTGAAAATAATACATTCCCCTACTGTCCCGAGAGGCGCCTTATTGAGAGGCTGCACTGTACTATATTATTAATAGTACATTATTAATAATATCGAATAATCTGTTGCTAATTAAATGTTTGTTTGTATGTTCTCAGGGTAGGTTCACCACGTAGAGGGTAAGGATTCGCGGCGGTGGATGAGGAGGAGGTGGGGAATTGATTGTGTGCCCGGAGTAAGTATCACGGGTCGTGTCGTACGTACTGGTTCGTACGACGATTAAAACTGGCGGGCAACCTGGCTCGGTCCCCCGGGGTGGTGGCTGGGGGCGGTGGGAGTCGGGGTGGTTCAGGGAGGGCGACATCCGTCGCGGCAAATTCCGGAGCCGGAGCCGAGGAAGGCGCCCAAGGTGCCGCGGGCGCGATTCTCGATTGGGAAGAGACTGATCGATTCTCCTTCGAGGATTCCGATCGCTTCGAGGAAGACTCACTCTGTAGCTGGAGCAGCGAACCTGAATCGATTTGCAACAACTGGCGAGGATGGCGACGACCACCTGCGGCATTTACGACCTCCAAGAAGACTGCAGAAGGTTAGTTACTGTCTTCCTAACATATTTTTTTCCTTCTTTTCTTCCCCCTCTCTCTTTCTCTAAGGAGAGGACTCACGCAGCGTAGAGGAGGAGGATATCTGCAGGTCAAGCAAGATTGATTTAGTTGAAATATCTAAAGATTCGATTTTATAAACAGGTTGACAATCCATGATATGATGTAGGATGAAGTTGACAAGTTCGAAAAGTCTATTTCTTTATGAAAAAATGATGGAAGTTACCAAAATACGCCAGTAGCATAAGGAGAACTAAGTATCGTTGTGAATATCTAAGGAAAACCCGGAAAAGTTCTCAAAATTTGCATTGCCATTGCTTTTTGAAGTTTCATTAATTATATTGGCACTTTTCTATTTATTTTGCAATGTTAGATTGAGATAAATATTGTTCGAGTTACGCTCTAACGATATTGCAATAAGCGCGGGAAGATGCGCTAAAAAGATACATTTTTTATAAAGCTGTTGAATTTTCAACCTACAAAGATGAATTTGCAACTAGTTGTTCAAGTTCTTCAACAAGAAAGATTACATTTCTAAGTTCAATCAAAAGGGACGTATTTCCTACCCAATAAGACGAATGTACAAGAAAAAGGAGAAAGAAAGAATAATTCTTGAAGAGAAATGACAGTTTCAGTATTTGAATCAAAAAAAGATCCTAATCATAAATCATAGAACAGTCAAATTCAAAGAAAGGAAGAAATTTATTTTAAATCGAAACGCAGTTTTACTCCACCGAAAGAAGACGAATTCTCAAAAGAGTAATTGAATCTTCATCTAGAACAGATTAATTCTTATGCCGTTTCTATTAATTACGAAAACTTGTGATTAATAGTTGATTCAGTAATCTGGGCCACTGATTACGAAAATTAAAACTAAGATTAACGAGGAAAAAGATTAAGAATTATGGTCGAAGGGGGTGTGAGGGAGGAACCAAGGCTCAATCGGGGACTTGGGAAAAGGGGTTAGAGAAAATTATGCAATTCAATTTAGAATTTTTAAATTTCATTTTTAAGGAATACGCTGATCATTGATTCTACTATTACTCACGAATTTTTATGTCCAGGAAGTTGGCACCGCCATTTTGGATTTCCTCTTAAATAATTTTGTGCTAAATTGTGCTCAATCGTGCTGCAAAAGATTTTTTCGAAAAATAAAAATTAGAGACACAATTTCCAAAATAAAAGTTGTCAGCGCACAAAAATTGTGCTGGAATACTTGAAGAGGGCCCAAAATTGTGCTGTCAACTAAACTCAAAAATACTCAACAATACCCCACTTTGTGGAGAACCGAAAAAAATTATTTTCAACAAGTTCTCAAAAATTGAATTTTCGGAACGAAAAATTTGAGCTGAATTGTGCTCGACGAGCACAACAAAATTGTCTTATGACAATTGTTCATATCTTCAATAGTTTCGAAAATACCCCACTTTCTTTGGAACTAAAACTATTTATTTCCCGCAAAATGTCAAAACACAAAATTTCAGAGTGAAAAATTTGTGCTGGGTTGTGCTCGGCGAGGACAACATAATTGTATTAGGACAATTTTTCATTTCTTCAATATTGTGGAAAATATCCCACTTTCTTTGGATTTAAAAACATTTATTTCCCGCAGATTGCCGAAAATTGAAATTTCTGAATAAAAAATTTGTGCTGAGTTGTGCTCGGCAAGCGCAACAAGATTGTTTTATGGCGATTTTTTATTTCTTCAATATTTTCGAAAATACCTCACTTTCTTCGGAACTAAAAATATTTATTTCATGTTTTGACAATTTGCACGAAATAAAAACTTTCAGTTCTAAAGAAAGTGGGGTATTTTCGAAAATATTAGAGATATGAAAAATTATCATGAGAAAATCTTGTTGTGCTCGCCGAGCACAAATCAGCACAAATTTTTCATTCTGAAATTTCAATTTTTGACAATCTGCCGGAACTAAATATTTCTAGTTCCAAAAAAAGTGGAGGATTTTCGAAAATATTAGAGATTTGAAAAATTATCATGAGGAAATCTTGTTGTGCTCGCCGAGCACAACTCAGCACAAAATTTTCATTCTGAAATTTTGTTTTCTGACAAATTTCGGGAAATAAATGTTTTTAGTTCCAAAGAAAGTGGGGCATTTTCGAAAATATTAGAGGAATAAAAAATCGTAATAAGCCAATTTTGCTCTACTCGCCGAGCACAACTCAGCACAAAATTTTCATTCCGGAATTTTTATTTTTGATAACTTGTTGAAAATAATTTTTTTTGGGTCTCCAAAGAGTGCGTTTTTTTTAGTATTTTGGAATTTAGTTGACAGCACAATTTTGAGCCCTCTTCAAGTAACCCAGCACAATTTTTGTTTTGAGATATTTTCAAATGGCGGTGGCGACAACTTTTTCAAAATTGGCCCTTATTTCGCAAATGGTTCCTGTTAGGAATTTTTGGTTTGCGGCATAACTTTGTGCTTCCTTCAGTGAACTCAACATAATTTCATTATTTAAAAAGATCAAAATTGCGGAGCTAGCTCAAAAATCGGATTTTGGGAATTGCGTCTCTAATTTCTATCTTTCGAAAAAATCTTTTGCAGCACGAGTGAGCACAATAAATTGAGCACAATGTAGCACAAAATTATTTTAGAGAAAATCCAAATGTCGGTGCCGACTTCCTGGATATCGAATATTTGTGATTAATAGACACTGCCTAAGTTTTCACCCAACAGCTAAAAAGGCGCATCTTCTGCAAAACAGTTGACTTTTCACCGAATGTAATAGAATCTTGTACCCAAAATAACATATTCACAATAAAAAATTTGAAGTTTGAAGACAAAAAGGCGAATTTTCCAGCTGAATGGTGTAATTTTAGACTCGAAAATATCATTTTCAACCAAGAAGTTTCTTTTCTACCAACGAGATGGATCTTCAATGAAAAAAAAAGGATTTTACAACAAAATATTCGAATCGTCAATAAAATTTTAGAAGTTTTAATCGAAAGACATAAATTCTGAACCAAAAATATACCAGTAGGTTTCTTGGGTTCTATTGAGTTTGAGATTCATTTTATTTTTGGTTGCAACTATTTTATAAAAGAGTCTTATTTTTGGTAAAAAATTTACTACTTGGTTAACGTTGAACCATTTTCTTCCAAATTTATTATTTTGTTTGAAGCAGTATTCTTTTGGCGTTCATTTTGGTTGAAAGTTTATCTCTTTTTATATCTTCAACTATCTATATAGTTAGAAGAATCATGTTTTGAGTTGAAAATTTAACTATTTGGTTTATAATGTATGTATTTGCATTCTCCTTACCCAAATTTTTTCGGGTATACTGGCAGTATTGAGAAATAATCATTTAAAAAATGATTTTCTTTTCCTCCATTAGGCTGCGAAATATACAATTAATCAATGAAACTAAAAGATAATTTATCGATAACATAGTAAAAATTTCAGTTGAAACTTCATCTCTTTGGTTTGGAATATTACAGTTTTGTTGAAAATTAATTCTTTCAACTGAAAATGTAACTTCCATTTTTGGCTGCAAATTGATATTCAAATTGGAAAAATATATTTTCTAGTTCCAAATTCATTCTTTTAGGTGGAATGTTAATCTTTTTGAGTATCAAACCCTGGAAAGCAGTAGAGAATGAGGGAGAGAAAAGACAAGGAAAATTATAGATAAAGTAAAATTTTTATTTATTTAAAAAATTATAAACCCCCGACTCAAAGTTTATTGCCAGAGAAGGTTAGAGTTAACAGAAAAAATGTCCTAATTATAAAAAAAAAGTAAAGTTATAAGCTCTCAATGAGCTAGTGCAACGAAGGCTCTCCAGAGTTCAGTTTTCAGTGAAAAGTTAAAAATATCTCATAATCCCACGTGGTAGCAAGAGCGAAGCAGTTCCTGAAGGAAGCGTTACAGGAATCAAATTTTATTAACACTATATCCATAAGCATCATTCTTGACATTTCCTGGCGTATAACAGGATTGGAGAATTGGTGGTAGGTTTAGGAGGGGTTAATACAAAGGGCCTGGAGTCTGGGGTACCTAGAGGGTCCCATGAGCATAGGGGTCCCCGTTTCTCTATACATATAAAATGTCTAGTTTTTTTATAGCGTTATGTAACTGCATAGAGAAGACCGCTCAAATTTTCAACCCCTAAATCCATAACGAAAGGAAATAGGTTGCGTTTACTCTATTATAGTCTATATTGAAGTTATAGGATATGTTGAAGTTCTTAAGACTTCAATTATAGCTTGGAATATAGATGTAGCAAATATAAAAAATTTGAAGTATTACTATTATTTAGTTTATTCAAAGAGATGAGAGGCATAGCTTCTTATTTTATA
>WSXT02010832.1:0-14613 GCA_011762715.2 Neuroterus valhalla | reverse complement strand
CCTTTTGATCCGGAGAGGTTCAATTGAACCTCTCCGGATCAAAAGGGGATACGCGTGGATTCAGCCTAAGAAGTATTGTCCTGAAAATCAATTTGGAAAATCGTATCCGAATTTCGATTTTAAGAACTGACTCTTGTAGAGAATTTTTACATGCATCTGTTTTTTATTTTGAAAAAATTCATAAACCTAATAGTTCTTGAATAAATTGGTAAAAATTAGATTTTTCGAAGACGCAAATAATTTCAATCTTTTTTCACTTCAACTTGCGCTAACTCGGTCAATTTCCAGAATTTGTCGATATAATTGAAACTTAACTACATTTTCAAGTCTTTTGAAACTAGCTGAGAAAGAAACCATAAATGTTTCATTAAACAAAAAAGTTGGTAATTTTTTGTAAGGCTTTGCAAAAATCATGCCTTTCAACCTTCAAGTGCTTCTTTTATCGAGCGAATTTCAAGCAACGAAAAACTTCCAGTGACAAAGTTGTTTATTAAAGTTCAAAGAAGTCTTTTGGAAGTTTGCAGATCAATTGTTTTATTGGTTAAAAATCTGCTCGCTGCCTGGGCACATTCTCACAGCGCACTGAGTGCGCGGCTCGCTTCGCTCGAGAGTTTTAGCGCGCCTGAGGCGCGCATCTATCGGATCTCGCGCTTCGCGCTCGATGGTGATCTCACCTCGCGTTCCGCGCTCGGTTATGAATTTTCCTCGCACTACGCGCTCGGCCTTTGTACCTCCCTACAGTTGTATATAAAGCTTGTGAAACTCGAAAGCGAAACGTCGACTACTTGAATTTGATGAGTGTGAATTCTTTTTTGTTAAAGCTTCTCCGGCTTTAACGAATACACTCTCATCGCGTGTCTCGTGTTGCGCACTCAATCAAAGTTTGTCCAAAGCGGTAAGGAAGTTTTGTTGCATAAATTTTTTCACATGTTGTGTAGTTTTTCTAAAAATTCAATTAAAAATAAAAAAATTTTTTTTTTACAAAAGAAACAAAAACTGCGCGTCCAATAGGAAAAATTGTAACAAATTTACAGATATTTTTCGGGTAAATAACTTTTCTCTATCAATCTTCTGTGTTAGTCTTAGTCATTTTTTCAAAAATTTTATTATTTCGGGAACTACTTCTCCTTCCAAAAAGTTAATGTGACCAAATTTGTAGATTTTTTTTTGATGCACAAGTTTAGTTCACTCATATTTTCCCGTACCTTCCTTCTTTTGGCTAAAAATGCTCATTTTCGTTCATATTTTAGATTTTTGAAAATGCCACTACAAGATATTGTACTTCCGATTTTTGAGTCTTGGAAAAAAAAGTTCTCGATAAGAAGTCGATAACTTTTGAAAGAATGATCATATTCGATCGTGCTTTGGCACCCATTTTGAGGGACCAAAAAGACAAGTCAAGTTCGTTAACCAACTATTTTGGATGAAAATTGAAGAGGAGGAGCATTTTGAAAATTTTTTTGGACTTTTTTTCCAAGACTCAAAAATTGTAGGTACGGTTTCTTGTAGCAGATCAAAAGTGAGGCAATTTATTCCTATGATTTTTTTTGATAAAAATAAAATTGTCAAAGTTGTGGCATTTTCAAAATTCAAAAACCTAAACAGAAAATGTGAATTTTTAGCCAGATAACGCAAGATTGAAAAGAAAGTCAGAGAAAATAAATGTTTTTTTTCGGGAGCCCTACAAGATCGGGAATACAGCTTTTTGTATTTTCCAAAAAAATCGACAATTCCCATTTTGATCCAACAAAAAATAATGGAAAATATTCTGATGTGAACTCGATAACTTTTGCAAGAATGATCATATCCGATCGTGCTTTGGCACATTTTTTCAAAACCAGAAAAGAAAGGACGAATGGGTTTGCTAGCTATTTTGGATGAAAAATTAAAGAGAGAGAGCATTTTGACAATTTTGTGGGAAGTTTCAGCCAAATAACGCAAGATTGGAAAAAAAGTTAGAACAAAAAAAGGTTTCTTCTTGGTACCCGTTCGAGATCGTTTATACAACTTTTCGAATTTTTTCAAAAAATTGAAAATTCCAATTTTGATCGCACAAAAAATAATGAAAAATGAACTGCGAACTTGATAACTTTCGAAAAAATGATCATATTGGATTGTGCTTTGGCACAATTTTTAAAGGCCGCGAAAGAAAGGACAAGTTCGTTAACCAGCCATTTTTGACCAATGGATCTGGTTTTATCCATCAAAATCGCTTTTTGAAAAATCAAAAATACATGTTTCCGTTCAAACTGTGCAAGGTGCGAAAAGATGTTAAAATCAATAATTATTTATTTTCAAAGACCTCTAAATTTGACATATACCATTTTTTCACAAGATGTACAGTTTTTGTTTGAATCGAGAAAAATGTTACCAAAAATGAAAAGTTCCATTTTTGAGCAAAACTATGCGAGATATGAAAAAATGAAAGAAAAAAATATTGTTTACCTTAAAAAGTATACAAATTCATTGTTGATTATTTTTCGCTAGGACAAATAGTTTTCGTTTTCATCGCGATAACACGCTTACAAAAATAAAAAATTCCATCTTCAACCCTAACAATAAGAGACAGGAACAGATCATTCATAAAAACAATTGTTCATCTTAAAAAATTTTACAAGTTTCACATGAAATTTTTCCCAACACGGCGTATATTTTTTTTATCGTGACAACGCTTTTTAAGCAATGAACAATTCAATTTGCTAGTCAAACTATGCGAGATGTAAATATCAGTGGCGAGTATTGTAATGAGCATGTGTTCCTTAAGGCCAGTAGAGCCTTGAGTGAACTGAATATAAAAAAATGTTATCATAAATGGAACATAAATTCAATAATCTTCATAGAAGTGGAGGTTTTCAGGAGTTTTGCAATATTTGCAATTCTTTGTTTGCATTACACTGTAAACTGAATTAAATATGTATGAAGCCAAGCGCGAAGTGCGAGGTGAAAAAAAAACCGAGCGCGTAGCGTGAGGTAAATACAATATCGAGCGCGAAGCGCGAGACCCGAATAACGCGCGCCCTAGGCGCGCTGAAACTTGCGAGCAAAGCAAACCGCGCGCGCAGCGCGTCATGTGAATGTGCTCGCGCGGCGGGCACATTTTTTTCTCCTGCGATGCATAGTTTTGCTATTAGTACAAAAAAACAACATTCGAAATAAAAGTCAAGTATCTAGCAAAACTTAACGAGATACAAAGAATAGTTTCAAAAGAAAAACTGTTCTTTTTTATGTGATTCTTGGTTTTTATTTTAATTGTTATTATATTATTAATAGAAGAAGACCAATTAAATTTTTTAAAAAGCAAAAGAAGGAACGAGGTATACAAATTAATATTATATACATTCAATGCATTAGAGTTAAAGATTATATATAAAAGTTCGCGTCGCGGACAGATATTGACCGAGTGCGCAGCACGAGACACACGAAGAGAATGTCTTCTTTAGACCGTAGAAGCTTTAACAAAAGAGAATACACAATCATCAAATACAGCAGCCGTCATTCTACTTTTTAGTTTCAAAAGCTCTATACACAATGGTAAGGAAGTAGACAGACCAAGCGCGGAGCGCGAGGTACATTTATTATCGTGCGCGAAGCACGAGACCCTAAAGATGCGCGCCGTCGCGTCGGCGCGCTCAAACTTGCGAGTTGTAGGTTGGAAATTAATCTGTTTGAGGAAATTGGCAACTTTTTTTTAAAGACTCATTCTTTAGTTTCAAATTCTACCGTTTTGTTATATTTCCTTTTAAAATAGTTACCAATTTCTAACAGAGAAAAAGAGACTCTTTATGATTAAAAATTCACCTTCACGATTCAGAATAATTCCCCTTGTTTAAATTCAAACAATTCTCAAAAGACGTTGTTTTTGTGGTGGGGAAATTTAACTATTCGAGTGCAAGTATCACTTCAAAAAAATTTGATTTTGATTTCTTCTACTCAAAAGTTGAATTGAATCTTTAACGTGAGGATCAATTTTCGATTCAGGGAGATAAACTTTCAACCAAATAGTTCATACGCAAGCACGAAAAGTACACTTTTATGAAAGGAGATGACTCTCCAAGGAAATAGTGAAATTTTTTATCCGATCGTAGAACTTCCAACTGAAAAGGGACAGTTTTCGAACTAAAAATATGATAATATTGACTTTTCAACTGATAATATGTTAAAAAAATTTGCTCGTTGCGCGGGCATATTCTCATCGCGCGCTTTGCGTGCGGCTCGCTTCGCTCCCAAGTTTAAGCGCGCCTCGGGCGCGCATCTTTCGGGTCTCGCGCTTCGCGCTCGATGGTAATCTCGCCTCGCGCTCCGCGCTTGGTTATGAATTTATTTCGCGCTACGCGCTCAGCCCTTGTACCTCCCTACAGTTTTATATAGAGCTTGTGAACTCAAAAGCGAAATGTCTACTACTCTAATTTGATGCGTGTGAAAAAATGCTCCCCCTCTTTTATTTTTTATCCTAAATAGCTGATTAACGAACTTGACCTGTCTTTTCGGTCCCTCGCAAAATGTGCGTCAAAGGGCAATCCAATCCGAGTAGTCTTTCAAAAGTTATGGAGTATACAGACACCAACGACAACGACGACGACGACAACGACAACAGACAGACAGACACCAACGTAAAAACTGCTTTTTCGGAATCAGGAGGTCTCAAAACTAATACCTTCTCATTATGATGAGAATGTAGAAAAAACAAACCATTTGACTGGCGCGCGGGCACATTCTCTTCGTGCGCAGCTCACTTCACTCGCAAGTTTGAGCGCGCCTTGGGCGTGTGATTGGCGAATCTCGCGCTTCGCGTTCAGTTTTTATACTCACCTACATTTGCGTATAGATCTTTCGAAACTGGGAAACAAAATGTCGGATGCTGTAATTTGATGATTGTCAATTCTTTTTGTTAAAGCTTCTTTGGATTTAACGAATACATTCTCATCGCGTGTTTACCGCTTCGCACACGGTTTGAATTTGTTCAAAACGTGACATATATGTATATAAATAAACATTGTTCCAACAACTTCTGTACTATATTTAACTATATTCAAACTAGAAGGTTTTTATTCGATTTATTAACTATTTATCGTCTATACAGACAGTCTTCACAAATGAGTTACAAGAGATGAAGAAATTACGTGAGCAAGCTCTGCTAAAAATTCGAGCAGTCGAACCGGAATTGTACGGAGCACAATGTGTGAGTTGGCAAAAATCAATTTATTCCTCAAAATTTTTGTTTCACCTTAGAGGATTGGAAACTAAATGATTTTATCATTCTTTTGTTCCTATTCCTCATTAGACTGCACAAGAAGCTTCTATTCGAGAAGGGGTAACAGGTGAAATGAGAGGACATTGTTGGGAAAACTATAACGACAAGTGGAACTTTTACTTCGTATTTGAGAGAGAGATAAAGTGCAGGGAATGTCACGAAGAAGCTGTTAAACAAATGGATATTAAGGTGCATACATGAAAAAAATTATTAATAATATATTTTAGGAACAAGATCACAGTATATCTGAAGGTAATATTTTTCTTGTAACGGTTTATACACTGAGTTTCAAGACATCATAGATATTGTGGCGATGGTGACAGAGAAGGATTTCCATTCTTGGTGCGCATACATTCAAAGCTTCAAAAATTTTTGAAACCGGAATCGACGCATCGATGTGTAAAGATATACAAAAATCAAATTCCTCGTTCCTTAAGGTTTCCCTAATTTCTTCATTTTCCTGATTGGATTACAAGCTACGCAGACATATATGCCAAACGGAAGCTTAAAAATGCCATACTGATACCATCAATGATCTTGAATGAGAATGAAAGCATGGAACTGTAATGTACCTGGTATCGTAACAGCTTTGGAAAATCTGACGTCTAGTAACTCAATGGCTAAGACATGATTTTCTTGGCTGCTGAAAAAATTTTTTGTTTCCTAACTGTGACTCTTTGTCCACTGAAGGTGCTGCTTGTCTCTTCACAATCGCTCCTACGTACAGGAAAGAAAGTCTTGATTTAAGCACAAAAGTGGGCTTGTTTCAAAGTGTAATGTAGATTAGCCCTAAGGAAGCAGGACAGCCTTATGCTCTAAGCGTGGAGACAAGGTACACTCAAAAGAAGCTGTAATATTACCAAAACTTTTCCCACTATGAACCTTCACATACACCCTTACCATGAGATGTCCAACGGAAGTGCAATCCAGCTTCGATACCAAAATCTTCTTCATCGACATGGAGCTCAGCAAAGCTGCTCTCATGTTCAAAATGTTGCTTTGCACCATCAGTGAATTATTAAATTTTCTTTAGACAGCTCAAGCACGTAAGTACCGCAATCATATTTGACAACTTAGCTCATGACACGGTCGCTGTTCACGAGTGGCAGGATAGAATAGTAGATTACTTGAAGAACCATTGCAGGCCAAGGAAAATCTACTATTGCACTGATAGTCCAGGTTGAGGAGTTTCTTTGACTTTCCTGAACATGGCTTATTTTCTAATAAATATTCAAGAGGGTATCGTTCCTTTAGCAATACCCTAACATCTTACGTTGTCCTTTAGGTGCCACTTCTCAACATCATGCTCAGTCGATGCACGCGAGATACCGCAGTATGGTTCAGATCCGTTAAGATAAGAGTTGAGTCTCATTTCTTGCGAGCATGTCAGCTCTCTCATTTCTCTCAAGAAGTTCTTGGAGGCAACTCCAGACTCGCCTGGATGGGTTCTTCGGCGAATCAAGAGCCTTCAGAGCAGCCTGACTATCGTGTCCGTAAACGTGGAGATGCATAAACCTACGCTGACCAATCTCTTCTGGGCACACCATGATAGCTATAATGTCAGCTGTACGTGTACGACACTGTATTATCTCGTTGTGTACAATGTGTTGCAAAAGTCCCAAATTGATTGCGTCGTATTGCTCTCTAGCGTTGACAAAGTTGCAAAGTCTCTTATCATCTACGTCATAATGACCGTAAGAGGTGACCGTGAATCCAACACCAGGAGGCCCACGGCTTGCTGCAGCAATCCGATCCAGGTGACGTCGAAACACATCGATACTCATCATGATACTGATGATATTTCCATGAGTACACTCCTAATATGTGATTCCTGATTCTCGCAATTCCTCTATCATCGATGAAATTTGAATACTGTGACTCGGATTGCCTGCTGCCTGAGACGCTAAGAGCGGAAGAAGTCGATCAACTAGTTTGTTAAGATCATCCCAGTAGACGTAGTCAGTCTTGGCATTCTTTCTTTCTACCATATACTGTGGGAGGGAACCTCGACCTTTTGATGACCGCTTGCGTGATACGTTAATCAGTTTTGCAATAAAGTTCTTGTACTTGTTATTATTGCTCGTGCGGAGGGATTTACTGGAACGTTACCGCTTCTTGTGTGCATTTGTAACAATCAAAATTTCCTCATAATTTTTCAGATTATGAACCTTTATCTGTGATTCTCCTGGATTTCGTTTGAACAACAGTTCAAGTAATCCAACAGTTTTTTTATATTTTTTATCGCCGACTTGAATATAATGACCCTAAAAACTGATGGATGTATCGACAATCATGCGAGTGCCATTATTGAGTTTGCGCACACCACAAACCATGTCCAAGTACTCTTTCCTATTGTGATCGAACAACTTCAAAAGTTTATTTGCTAAATAATCATAATTTTCAGGATGCTCAGTTGTAGAATCTCCAACCATAGTTGCATCTTGTTTTTCTTCTTCATCGTCAGCAGTCATGAATTAAGTTTCTTCCATTACCTCTCCTTCGTCATCTTTCTTCAGTAGTTCATTTTGCTTAACTTCGCTCTTGATTGGTTGTTTCGACATGTCAACTAGTTTTCGCAGTTGCATGACGATTGGCCTAAACGTTTCATTCCTTAATTGTTCATCAGCTTCTTCAGCAATCTTGAGCATTTGATGTTTTCGTCGAATCGCCTCACTAGCTCAATTTATACTGGCGGCAATTCTACAAACTAACTTGTATTTTTAGAGTAACAAAGCAATCATATCCGTTCCTGTATCTGCCCTCATTCAGATCACTATTTTTATCTATTACAACAAATACATATTTATCAGTATTTCAACATGCTTAGCACAAGTTTTAGAATTGAGTATAATTCATGTCAGTATTAACATGATCGTCATATACATGTCTCAGATTCCTTCCATCCTGTCTGAATAGTATTAGTAGATTGAAATTATCCCTCAGGAGTTGTTTGAGAATTAGAGCGTAGGTCTGACACAAGTAAAAACCGTCAACATGTGCGTGTCTACCCATGCCGAAGAAGGCACGAATATTGTTCTGTTTCTCACATGCAACATCATTAAATATAACGATTGAATTTGGTTGAGCTTCACTTGGTGATTGAACTTGTTCAAGCTCACTCAATGGAAAATATTCAACCTCATTTTTTTTAACCCTTTCCAAGAATGTGTACTTCTTTTGCTAAGTGATTTTGAGTAGACGTAGACGTTGCCACCAGTGTAATTGTTGTCTCAGAACTGAGTGTTATTCCTAATATTTTAGCTGCAGATCTAAGAGAGTCTTTAGAACCGTCTGCGTACTAGACAAGTCCTTCCTTTGTAAATAATTTATTCCTCTTCTGTTCATCATGCCATTCCTCCCTTTTTGGGAAGATCACCTTAAAGGGGTTCATGAATGAGTATTCTTGATGTATTACTTTGTGTTTTCTCATAAAACTGACATTGAATTTGTATGTCGAGCATGCTGTCAAAGTGCATATAGAGGATTTCATCTCCTGTTGATACACTCGTCACTTTGTTATGTAGTTAGGGAATTTCGAAATTACTGATACTTTCTCTTCAAAAAAGTATGTATGCTCCTGCTGCAGTCCTCTGCCTAATGATAAGGTACAGCGGTGGCACACTCAAGATAGATTCTAGTGCCGCTGTTAGAGTTGTTCTCCTTGCTCTAAAGACTGCCAGCGAAAATACGCTTTACAGGCTTTCCAGCTTATTCCTGGAACTAAATTTACTAGTTCTGGATACCCACGTTAACAGGGCATAAAATGAAAATCGGTCGGAATATCACCCTTTATAACCAACAAACTACTTTGGGATTGATTCCTGAGGTCCACTTCTGCATCTGCAAGCCCAAGAGGCTGCTCTAGCCTTTCTACCTACCGCCTCAACATCTAGCTGTCAGGTTGGCTTAGGGTCAAATATAACACCTAAGTACTTGTCTAATATGAGGAAGTTGATTTTTCTGCCATAGAACTTAGGTTTCTCGAGATCAGGCAGCTTCCTGCGTCTTGTAAATACCATGAGTTCAGTGCTGTGCGGGTTAACGGATAGACTACGGTCGTTATACCATTTCTCAACTGTATTGATTCCATCTGTTTTTGAATGAAATTCTTTTATATAGAAATCAGAGAGACGATTTTAGTTCAATCATATCATTTGAATTATCTTTGTATCCTTTTTCGTGATGAAGGAATACGGGAGGAACTGCAGCGTCTGGCAGCGTCCAAAACTACGAACATACAATATTAGCATTCCAACGGAGAAAAAGAAATTGAAACAATATTTCTGGCCATGAAAATTGTATAATTTACTAGATAAACCTGACAATCCACTATTTGTCATTGTATTCATAAATTAATCCATACAACCTAACCTCGCTCGTTGATCCTGTCAAAGCGAATACGCGGCGTTGTCTGCTTCCTCCCCTAAGTCCAAAAATTTCAACTTCATTGCAATGCGAAGCATAGGATCAATATGTGTCTGATTACATCTATATATATAAAAATAAATGTTTGTCTTTTATAGAATCGTAAACTATGCATTTGATCATGTGATGATCCGTAGCAAAGTTGTTGTGCATGAGTCCACAAAGGTTCCTGAGTTGGAACGGACAATTTTCGACAGACGGCGCCACTGTCATTCGTATTCTCCACCGCGGCGGCGAAGCCGCCACCACAGGATGCGGCTATTTATTATTAAAAAAATATTCTTTATGTTTACAGCTTGCTGAAAAATGCTGTATAGAACAGATTGCTGATTTAGAAGAGCATGCAAAAGAAGATCTTGCAATCTTTAAGAAATGCATTGACGAGGTGATGGCGGCTAAGCAGACAGCTGCAAAAAAGGGAACTAAAAGAGGAAGAGAGGAATGGGAAAAGAATGAAGCATCTGTTTAAAAATTTGTCCTGTAGTGTTTGTGAAGTGTAATATTTTTTTGTCTGGAAAAGTTCCACGGAACTAGTATAGTCATGAACCATCCTTTATTTCATGTTCAGACGATGAAATGCGTTACAAAAATTTATGCCGTGAAACTCGTTAATTTTGAAAATTCAAAATTCGAAATAAAAGTGCTCCCGTTTCCGAACGTTTTTATAAAAAACATTGTTCACTCGTTTCTTTGTGAACGAGAATAGTACTGGAGTGTTTATTTAATTATATAAGGAATTCCAAAAGTAGTTTAGACCTGGCTGGTGCCATATTATTGCTAATTTTGAATTTAATTTACTTTAATTTTTCAATTTTATTGGAACTGAAGCTCATAAGGCTAAAAAGCACCTTCGTAACATATTCATATATGTCGCAAAACGCAAAGATTTATTTCAATTCATGACGTTCATTCTAAACATCTTGTAACACAACAGATTGAACATTGCACAAAAGAATCAATTTCGAAAGAAATAGTCAAATTCTCAACGAAAAAATATAATTCTTCAAACAAAAATTGGAATAGTTAACCCACAAATGAGAGAAACCAATTTACCATAACAAGAAAAAACGGATTTACAACTATTAGTTAATTTTTCAATCAAGAAGATGAATATTCAATAAGAATGATAAATATTCAACTGAAGCACTTGAATTTTTTATCATGGAGGTGAATTTTCAAACAAGAAGATCAATTTCCAAATAGAAAGAATCACTCCCCAAGAAAAATGTAATGTTCCAACGAAATAGTCGAATTTCGAACTCAAAAAATAATTATGTGCAACGGAAAATGGGACAGTAACATTTTTAGTTTAAAAAAAATTTCAAATTAAGCAAAAGAGTTTTTTACTGAAGAATCTTCACTGAAGGAGTTGAGTTTACAAACAGATAAATTAACTTTTACTGGAAAAGATGAATAATTGTCAACGAAAATTTGAATACTAAAATTTCAAAATGAAAAAAATGGATGTGTAACTGAACGAATAAATTTTTCACTGGAACTATGTAATTTTTTATGAGAATAGGTTAGATTTGTAGTTAAAAAAATTACTTATGACGAAAAAACTAACTTTCAACAAACGAAAAAAACTAACTGTCGAACAATGTATTACATTTTTAAACAAAATGATGAAGAATCAAATGAAATGGTGAATATTTAACGGAAGTAATTGAATTTCGAATCAGGAAGTCTAATATCCAACTGATTTGATGAGAATTTAACTAGAATATTCCGATTTTTGACGAAAAAATAATTTTTAACAAAAAAATACAATTTTTGAACGAAATGGTTGAAATTTGGACTATGGAAATAAAAATTTTGAAACAAAAATGGAGTAGTGACATTTTCGGCTCAGGTATAATACTTTCCAACCAATCATAAGAGTTTTTAACTAGATTCATGTTCAACTAAAATGAAAAATGTTTAACTGTATAACTTGAATTGTTAACCGCAAAGAAAAATTTCTGAGAAATGATATCAATTTTCGAAGGGAAAAATAATTTCCACCCGAAAAATCGAGTTTTCAACAAAATATGTGAAGATTCAAAGAAATAATTGAATTTTCTTGAACTTTATTTTTCCAACATTTCACGAGATATGTTGTCTCAATATTCCTTTTCGATTTTTGAAATTATTTTTTTTATTGAGAATTCGTATTTTTTGGTCTATATTCAATGTGTAATATATATATATATAACAGATTCCTGCAGGAGACTAGTGACTTAGTTTTTCAGTGTAGAAAACACTAGTGATAATAATATTACGTTCATTTTTCAAAAAATGTTGAAAAATTTGGTGAATATGAGAAAAAAACCTCGAAATTTTGCAAAATTGACTTTTTGTATAAAAATAACGTAGTTTTTCAACAAATTGATCATTTAAAAAAAAAGAAAACGGAATTTTCAAGGAAAATAGTCGCGCTTCAAGGTCATATAAGCCACTATTGCGTTTCCTTAAAGAAACCTAATTATCTGAACATCCGAAGTAGAGGAAATTTGAGAAATCTGACAAAAGGTAAAAATCTTAAAAGTACTAGTAAAATTGATTATAAAAAATTCAGATTTATTACAGACAACCAAAAATTGTTGTAAATATTCAAAAATAAGGAAATACTGTTTTTTGTCTGTTTGAGCACTTCTTGATGGAGGTACCTGCTCTGTTGCAGCCGTCACGCTGCGGAATTGGTAGCGAGAAGCAATTTTCTGCATTTTTATAGTTTTTTTATAGTTTCGAATTTTTATAGTTTCGAATGCTTATATACGTACGTCCTTCCTCCTCAGCCGATAAGTTCGATTTTTGCGATTCAAACTTTGTTGTAAAGCTTATAAAAATAACATATCAAACGTGTGAAAATTGGTTGAAAATTTTGCGAGATGCAAAAAGCTGCATTTGCGTAAAATCTTTAGGTTGTAAACGATGCTCTTAAAAATTTTAACCGGTGTCATATATCTCCCAAGAATCCCAATGCTAGCGCATTGATCAGGCAAGGTACAATATGTCAATGCTAGTAAGAGTATACTAGGATCGTTAACGCTTCTCTTTCATGTCGCAATGGGTCGTAAACGATGCTCGTAAAAATTTTAACTGGTTTCATATTCTAAAGTCAATAACTGGCATGTTGGTGGCGGTAGTGGAGTATGTTGGTTAACAGGTAGTGAAAAAGTGTTGAGTGTAAATTTGAAAGCTCAGGTGATCATTGAAGGCGTAAAAGGTGATGTGGAGATGTTCTCTCAATGTTCTGTTCCAATATAATGTTTAGCTAATACTGAATGCCGGACTATACTTTCAATAACGACACTTTTACTATTGATGAATTATGAAAAACAAAATGGTCCCACCTTGTTTTAATTTCTCCTCTATTATAAAGTCTGCAGCATATCCAGAAATCTATAAGAAAAGCCCAAGGGATGATGTCGTGCCTTAATTTTATTATATAATTGGACACTTAAGTCTAAAACCTCAATACGGAGTCCTTATCCATCAAATGTGTATCCGACCAATTATTACTAATATCTGTACAATTTGGGAAAATTCGTAGATATACCAAGAACTCTGTCCCTCATGAAGAATTTCAATTGCTATACATTTCAGGGAACATACAAATGCATAATATCATAGGTCTGTGTTTAAAGCCAACCGGGTTTGAGGTTAGGAAAAAGCGAAAAATTTATGTTGTAGCTCATTGGGGGCCCCTGAAAATAATTTGATTTTGGATTTCTATGCAACGTTATATGATAATGATAAAACTTTACAGAATATAATAATTCTTCTACTAAATAATTATGAACTGCTGATTGCATGAAATCAACAATCAGCAGTAGCTGAGCATCACATCAAAATAGGAAATGGCATTTTATCTGACAAAACAATAGCCCTAAAATGCCCTAACAGTGAGGAATCTGAACAATAACAAGCATCGTATAGAGCATTTATAAGAACAAAATAACCTTAAAACTCAATTTTAGGCCAGTTCTGAAGATGTGAACTGCAAAGATCGCGAAACTTTGACAATATTTGTAATTTTTTTTACGATCGAAACACGAAATACCTCCTTCCGTCACAATGCATCATCGTGCAAGCATCAAATCTATCATCAATGCTACCTCTTTTATATGAATAATCACTTGTCTAGATCATACATAATTTGGAAAACAAAGAAATAAACGTTTGAAAATTTTTTAGATATGTGAACTACGCATCGTTATTTGTCAAGAATCCTAATCAATTTGTCACAGAGCAAACATCAAATATTCTTCCATAAAACGCCCTTGGGTCAATTAAAAAAACATCTCAAGTTTTATGTATCTAGTAAAAGAGGATGAGTTTACAGATTCTTAAAATTAAACTGTGGTTCATTCTTGCTTGGAAGCAGAAATTGAACGAATTATTCGATCATGAAGAGTGCTATCTTCTATTTATTGTCTTTCTGGGCCTTCCAAGTAAGTCACTCACGTTCTATAAATTAATAATTGTGGCATTGAATAAGCATTGAATAACAATTTATAAATCTCTAATCAATTTTCCCGTGCGATATGGAATCAACTTTGAGTAAGTTGGTTTACAAACTCAGCTTAGAGTTGCTCCGTAGATGCCATATGGAAGCATGTCTATTCTGATCGATTCTGGAATTTCAACTTTTGATGATGGAATTAAACTGATAATTAAAATAGAGAGATTGTATAACATTAACCTTAGAAAAATAGCTCATGTTCTGACGAAAACATCATACGATTAGATAAAAAACAATAGTACACGTGGCAAACGTCCCTGGATTACCATTTCATATCAGAGAGAATCGAGGATAACGTTTCGAGAACCAGCTGGTTCCCCTCATCAGATCTATATATAAAAATATTCTTTTACAATATTATTATTTATCAGCATTTGGAACTCGAAAGTTCATTGCCTCATCTACCCGAGACCGCCACGCGTCCCTATCC
>WSXT02010821.1:0-14613 GCA_011762715.2 Neuroterus valhalla | reverse complement strand
TGCTTGACATTCGAGATCCCGCCGAGTCGAGAATCACCACCCAGCTACTGCCGTCAGTCCAAATGTTCTGTCTATATTTTTACACATTTGAAATAAGTATAAACATGAACAAACCTTTGAGGTCTAGTACAGCCGTCAACTGTAAATCGCTCTCACACATATCATTAGCACCACAATCCTTCTGGAATGTTGCCTCAAACACCTTGGCAGCTTCTTGTTGATTCAAGATGGGGTAATTATTAATATCAGGTAATGGGTCTCCGGCGACTGGCATTACAGGTTCTTCTTGTATCAAAGTATAATTAAAACGAAACTTGATGGGCGACTGAATATCCCTGGTACCCTCCTTTAATAAAAAGTTTAAAATAGAACTACTTGTTTACTATACTAATACGTGGAGTGAATAAACTTCGCGTATTCTAAATAAATAGTATTTTCTGAATTTATATCACATAAATATAACCGACCTTTAAGTAAACGGTTTCAGACTGGCAATGCACCAGTTTTGCTGGACTCAAAGTAACTTCACGATGAATATAATGTAATCGTGAGTTGTCAGCGCGGAAGAAAACACGAGAGAATTTTTTTGAACCCGAATACGTTTCAGCTTCAATATAATAATTGAGCTTTAGATATGGTTTTCCCTCTCTCTTCAATAGCGCTTTTGTTTCGCAGCATGCCTCAAACGAAAAGCTGAAATATAAGCAAAGGTCAGTACTGAGAAGTATTCAAGATAAGTTTACGTCCATATCAAAACAGCTCACTGTGTTGCTTGTCACTAAGATTCAACTTCTGCGAAAATTCAATTTGAAGCTAACCCTTTTCGACAAGCGAAAAAGTGGGCTGTATTATTATGAATGTACACATTTTTTTATTAAGCCCCGAAATTCCGTTTCTGTATCTCGTCTTGCTCACAAGTTTGAGCGCGCCCAGGGCGTGCAACAGCTAGATCTCGCACTTGGCACTCGATAATCTATTTACCTCGCGCTAAGCGGTCGGCTCATTCATGTATTTTCCACATATTTATGCAGCAACTGTCTCAAATTGAAAGTTAAATCATTGATATCTGTAATTTGGTCATTGAGAATTCTTTTTTGTTGAAGGTCCTTTGGTTTTAACAAATACCATCCCATTTAATTAAATCTATGCAATAATAATTTCTGTACCTCAAATTGTGGATTAATTTTGTTTTACACGTAAAAATACAGATTTTGTGTTTATAATTACGCATTAATTTTTTCAGAGACCCTAAAAAATGTTTGTTCCATTTGGTTGATAATAGATTTGGACGTACTTATAATAATCATTGGATTAAACCTATTTACATTCTGATTCTGAATGAGAATGTGTTGGTTTTATGTGAAAATTGACTTTCGCGGATTTGATAAAATCTCCACGTTTTGAGACCCATTGAGCCAGAAAAAATTGTTTTTACGAAGGTGCATCTTGTGATGCTCTTCCAAAGACTGGAATTTTATATATTTCCAATAGCATTTTTTCAAGAATAAAACCAAAAAAAACTCCTCTTATGGAAGAATGGTCAATGAGAAGTTTGTAGATCCTTTTCGGTAAACAATTTTGTCATTACACATTCTTCCTAATGAAATTTTTCACAATTTTTGAGATAAATAATTTTGACATATGTGACGTGCGCCAAAGAAAGGGGGCTTACTCGAAAAGTGAAATTGTTCAGGGCGAGTGTTCAAAGTCGTTCCGATACACGCGACTTGTGTGAGAGAGGGAAACGGAAAACTAAATTATCAGCAATAATAACGCTCGAAATTTATTTGCGATTTTTTTCAATAAAAGGAGCAACACATAAAGGATCAGAAGGTGTAAAAACCTCGATTTCGATTTTTCTCGAGTAAGCCCCCTTTCTTCGGCGCACGTCACATATATCATTCTGGCATATCTTTCAAAGTTTAGCGGGAAAATATAATTTTTCATTTCTAATAACATTTTTCACGCGTGGAACTAGAACTATGCGTCCTATCGAAAACTAGTCGATAAAAAATTTGCAGATCTTTCCTTGGTGAGAAATTTGTATCTGTTTATTCTTTTTCTTACCTTGCATAGTTTGATCGCAGAATGGGAAATTGAATTTCTGATTAATCAGTATTTTTTTTGTATGGTTAAAACCACAAACGTTAGTAAAAAAAGGTTAGGTTCACGAAATTGTTATTTCTTTTTATTCCTTTGAAACGCACGCCAAAAGCGCAAATAATCCAATCTGACTAGTCTTCATAAAGTTATTCAGCGTACAGACGACGACCACGACAAATGCAGTCAGGCAACATCGTAAAACCTGTTTTTTTAATTAAAAAAAAATTTTTATTCAGGAAGTCTCAAAACGTTAGGATTCAATGAAATTTTCACATAAAACGAACACCTCCTCATTGAGATAATAATGTAAAAAGGAATTTTAAGTTACTTTAATCAGTAACTGTAACTGTTAAGCGTAACTATGAAATTTCGTAACTTTTAACGAGTTACTTTATTTCAAGGTTCTGCAATTTGAGTATCAAATCTAAATTATAAGGCCAAATGGAAAACAGACCAGGTGTAATTGGAGCTCGGGTCAGCCGCGCAGCCTAGCTTGCCAGGATCTATGGATTCAATTTTCTCTTGATAAGCTCCATCCTTATTGACATATTGTATGTAGGTTGTAATATTGATTATGTTTCTGGATCGAATCAAAGCCACTGCGGCATCGTCGTATGCTCCTACTAATAAATCCGGATAACCGTTTTGATCCATATCAATACCGCCACTTAATGAATATCCGAAAGTACGTAAAGGTACAGGTGTATCTTCAGAATGAATGATCTACAAGGGAAGACAAGTTTATTTTACTATTTATAATTCAAGGTGGAACATGCAATGAGAAAAATCCATATTTTTTAATGCTTTCGGAATATGTTGAACTTTAGTCAATTCCACGTCATTTTGAAAAATATAGGAACTTTCCGACACCTTTTGTAGAAAATCTAAGCTGTAAATGAACATTGTTTTCTTATGGGCATAACTCAGCAGAATCACATGAATCAGAGGTTGTCTATTCTAAAATCCAAAATACTTGATTGGAAAACTTATAAAAAAGTAAAAAGGTCTCTCTACAAGTCATAAGAATTCATAAACTGAAAGTTCACAACCGATTTATATAGAATAATAAACTTTGACGTAGTCTAACATGATAACACACAAAAAATGAAGTCATCTTGTTTCCAGTTCCCGTCCTATTGCCAAACCTATCCATGATTTTGTCGTGTAAATGAAGACTTCGATGTCATTTTTGATTGAATTTATGAAAGTAAAGAGCTATTGTAGAAATGTTTTAGTGTAAAATTACGCATCTCCGGTTGTAAAAAAGTATTTCGTGTTTATGATTTTTAATTAGAATATCCATAGATGTAGTATTATGCGAGTCTTACAAAAATGTAATCTTCTTAACACTTTATTCTATTTTATAAGAATGCATTTGCAATTTTTTCCTCGTATATCTGCTCCACAGAGTAAAACTAAGAAGAACGAACGCTAACGCATTTCCGATAGAAGAATGTGACAACTTCTCCGGAATATTGATGCTGCTTTGCCTCTGAATATTTACGTTCCATGTAATTTGGAAACTAGCGGTATGTTTCTTCAATGACTGTAAAAATAAGGATGAATATAGAAGCAAAAATTTTACCTGCGAGGGAGTCGTGATCAACCCATTTTTCGAACCAAGGTAAATATAAACAGTTCCCTTGCCTTCATATGGCGCACCAATCGCAACGTCTTCATATCCGTCATGGTTCAAATCTCCTAAATTAGCTATTGCAAAGCCAAACCTGTAATCATACCGTAATTATGTATTTCATGTCCAAAATGTTATGTCAATGTGAATAATAAATAAGGTTCTACAAAATTAATTTAAGTCAAGCTGACTTCATGATTTTTCAAGCTCTTGCTGGGCTGACTTGTAAACTCTAAATTTCTAACTCAAGTTTACATCAACCGAGTCAGGAGTCAGGTATCGGTGCATTTGTTGTTTTCAACGTTCAGAAAACGTACATTTTGGGTGTTCAGGCTGCTAGTTGGCACAGTGGATAGCGCGAATCTTTTTGCACAGTAAAGGGAGACATAACCTCTATGCCACCAGGCAGCCTCCCTACCAAGGCTAGGGGCATACTACATGACAAAGCAGAAGACGCGGGCCTCTTCGTAATTCGAAGTGATCCACGACTACTGTGACATCCAGCAGCCATCCTAGCCAGGCTCGGGTGGACAGAGCAATCCTTCTAAGGTCATCAGTTAGATGCCTGAATTCGACGCTCTGTCCTGGTGCGCCATGATAGTGTATGTGTTCATTACACAAAATAGGCTAGCGACCACCAGGCGAAAGTCCCCTCGACATAAGGCCTTTTCGCTCGGAAATCCCTGACTCTTTTTCGAGTCTACTCGAAGTCGACTAGTGGCCCCAGAGCACAGTCCCTTTGACATGGAGTCTCGTACTTCGGTGATTAATAGCCTCTTTTAAGGGGACCTGCAGTTTAAGGTAGGTTTCAAACCACCAAAACATAACTTAGTTTATGCCCGCCTCTTGTCCATGTTGTACTTGAAATTTTTTAAACGAATATTTTCACCCTCTTCCGCAAAAATAATAAATGAAGTTCTGTTCTTACAGCTCGGAGTTTCTCAGTTCCCTTAAGACTCTGTGTGAAAGAATATCTTTACGGTTTTTTCCCCTACCGATGTGGGAGTTGAATTATGTGGATTACGCTTGAAAATGGTAAGTCTTAAGTGTTCGTCCACAGATTTCGTTCATTTTTCGTACACAGTTCCAACGCCCTTGGGCTAAGTTTCGCGTAAGTCGAAAGCTTACTTTCAGCTGGAATTCTAACACGAACTAGATGAAAATCAGTTTAACCCAACCACTTTCAAATGAAATAAAATTTTGCACATCACTAAGGGGCCATCCATAAGACTTGTGCAAAAGATTTCAACCTTCCGAACTACTGCTTCATCCCCTGGCGCATACCATATCTTCAACGCATGGTAGAAAATAAAGAATTCGAGTCACGTAAAGCGAGTCGGAAATTGCTGTTTCTTGACCGGAGCAAAGAACTGCGAAATAAGAGTCATGACAGGTGAGGGCTGGTTCAGCCTGCGTCAGCCGCCTCCGAGCGCAAGGGCTAAGAGTGGCTACTTATTGAGAACTTTACCATAGAATGTAATAATTGATTGAATTATTGATTTGATTTTTATCTGCTTTTCACTGAATTGGACGTTACTTATTAACTGGAAGAATTGAAGATACGTACTTTCAAAAACCAAAAATAAAAGGGGCTGTGAATTAACGTTTTCCTCCGGACGACTAACAGTCTGAAGCGGCCTATGGTGACGGGGGAAAAGCTCGTGACAGGTGAAAAACAACTAGGGCATGCTGCCTTCTACGGAGGATTTTGTAGTCGTTACGGCGACGAAATTCAGAACCTCCCTTATTCCACGTGACCCGTCTAGCCCTTTGGACCCTTACTATTCCACGGGACACTTCCTCTCCAGTCTCCCTCGGAACCACCGAATTCCTCGAGACCCCTCTTATACCATGGGCGAATATCGCCTGCTTCTACTAATTTCATAATTTTTGCGTAAAGCATGCATTTTTTGTTTCATGTTCTATATGGTTTTGGTCGATTTCTTCTTAGTTTATTACAAACCTGAACTTATGATTAGATACATCTCTAATTATTTTTGGTCATATGGGTGTTTTGGGAAGTTAGTAGCTAAATTGTATTCAATTATACGGAGATGAATATGATTGAGAATTGGAGAAAAGAGTTACGCCATTTATGGTTGATCCCTAATAATAAAACTTCTGATATCGCGTAAATTAGTAAGTTTTTGGGTAACACACCTTGATTCTTCTCGACCTACGAGCCTCGTAGGTACACATTTTTTGCAACTCTTCATATTTTTCTCAAAAGATGTATAAACGTACACTGCACCTCCTTCTGCTTTATTGAAATAGAATGGAGCTGCCACAAGAAGATCTGAAACGCTGTAACAAGGAATTCGGATGAAGAAAAGTTGTAAGATTTTAATTTCACAAATCAGGTTTGGTGAAAGAGAATATTTTTCAAGGTAAATTTGGAATTTCAAAAACCTTACTTGTCCCCATTAACATCGGCAGAAGCGATTTCGTATCCAAAACTAGACGCCAATTGTTCACCATCTAAAGTTGCAACGACCTGCAGATCAGCTTTTTCTTCATGGCGCATAAAAATAACAACTTGTCCTGTTTCATTAGAACGTGGAGCTCCAGCAGCATAAGCCACTCCATTCTTCAAGAAATTACCCACCGTTACGGACATACCTTCAATAAAAAAAAAGATGGCTTTTTATCTTAATTCTTAGTTGAAACAAAATTTTCAATGTTAGATTAATTATAAGGATAAAATGTGCTTTATGTGTTCGTTATATTTTATAGCACATAAAGATATGAAGACCTGAAGAGACACATTCCTGTTCAGAAGTATAAGGACGCACTCGAAAGTAGCAAGATTAAAAGATTCTATTGGATTTGTATAAGAATAGTAATTAAGGGATTTTCGGGGCCGCTGATTTCGAATTCAATGTCAAAGATCAAAAGTCCAAACTGGCGGATTTAACAAAATTCATAAGCTTTAATTTGAAAAAAAGAAAATCAAAATCGGTAAAGCGGTTTCGGCTTAAAGTTAATTTGTACACGGACACCCCATTTGGCCAACTGTGCGACGCGACGGGCCCAGTAGCAGAGCGAGAAATCGGGCGATTACGACAAGTAATACAATTACAATTAAATCTCTAACAAACCGTCTACATCCGAGATTACTGAAATATCGTTATCACAACATTTTTCTTTGAAGAAAAAAATGACAAGATATAAAAAGACGCACTTCAACAGTAATTGATTGAACCATGATTCAGTATTATTTTAAGTAATAATAAATTTGTGCAAACAATTAATTCAATCGCTTTAATTTGAAATAGGTCAGGCCTAACAAAGTTTTGTTAATTAAAATTGTAGGCAGAACTATACTTTGTCTAATGAAAAAGGTAACAAATTTCTAGAATTGAAATAAGTGACACGTTTCAAAATTGGAAGGTAAAGTCTGTATAGAATATAATCAAGTATAGTTACCAAGATAACTATATTTCTTAACAGGAGAAGCCTCATTTATGGGAGCATTGTAAATAGTGTTGTCTCTGTCAAAAAAACGCTCGTTAACTGTTGACAGATATACTGTTCCTTGCCAGTTGCCAGTACCTGGTGTACCAATCATAACATATTCTTCAGACGTTAATAATCCACTCGTGCCAGCTGAGCAATATCCAAACTGTTCGTAGGCACTGAAAAATAATGCCTATTTTATAGAGTCTAAAAACTGGAATGATATTTCAATATTCAAAACATGTATAATCATTAAGAATATAAGCAGACTGCATCATCATTTCTAACAGCTTGCAGAGAAGCCTATCTTGAAAATGAACTCTGAATTTGTTTGAATTTTTCAAGTTTTTATAAAATTTCTATCTTCATCATATGATTCACGTTTTAAAGAATATGCTTTTGCTTATATTTTATCTAGGATTCGTGACTAAATATTATACTAATGAGTTGTGAATATTATCATTACTTGGGAGTAGCTTTGCCGGAGCAAGGTTTCTTAAGATCCATCACTTTTAAATCTTGCGCCAATACATAACACTGTCCCTGCCCCCACATATAATCCTCCGATTTAACGATGTGTCGATGAGCACAAACCTGAAAGAATTGCATTCGATTTCTAGTTAATTTAGAACTGACATTGTGACCAACTGTGGTGAAAGCTGTGAAGCTTGTAACTACAATAATTTTCAACGCAGATTCCTTTTATATTTTTTATCTGACGGTATTTGAAAATCTAGTGACATGGTGATTTGCTGCCAATCAATTGAAATTACGGTAAACTGAAACTTTTCATTTTATATGATATAATAAATTTTTTAAACTGAAACTTTGCTATTCAGATCTACAAAGACGTGAAATTTTTTGCATTCAAATTATATAAAATTATGTAGGCAAGTCTTAAAATAATAATTGTTTGGCCATTCTCAAACCCAAATATGAGATTATAAACATCAAATTTCACACGGTCGAAACCTGGAATTACATGAACAGAAGCTATCAGCTAAGGAGAAATCAGATTTTTTTTTTCTTCAATTTTTACAACTTTGAGAGTTGAAACAATACTGGAACTACTTATGTAGAAAATAACTGATAAATCTTGAGAGGGAACATACCATAACTTTACGCCCAGGACCTTGACTTCGTACTGTGACTCCTAGCCATTGATTATCTTTCACTTCATCGTCACCAGGTGGAGTCAGTTCTTCGCTATCAATACCTGCAGTCAATTTTTTATGTTTTTTAAATACGTAAAGATTTAATTTAGACATAATGCTGTGTGCAGATGATGTGCGTCAAACTTCTTCAAGGCAACTGCAGTTAATATGAGAAACTTCTATAAGAAATATATTAATTTTCGGGCAAGCGGAACTTCAGTAAAACTCACTCCAATGTACAAGATGACTTTCTCAATCAACTTGTTATCAAAAATCAGAAAAACTTATTTTGAACCACGATAATGAAAAGTTCTGCAAAACAATCTGTGCTTCCAAACTTCTATTCCACAATCAAGTTTGTGTAAGTTTAATTGTGTTAAAAGCCGTGTTATTCCCAACAATAATTAGTAATAACAATAACATAATAAGTTCAGCATTCAAAAACTGTTTTACTCTTGAGTTATGAGATACCTATGAAATTTGAATGCTGGAAAATACATTGGAAGTTTTCCCTCACATTACAAAGTCATGGCATCATGATTGTGTATTCGAATGCAGTTATTGAATTTGTTTAAATCATAAAATTTGGCAAAATATAATTACAGGTTAAATTAATTTTCTAGAAAATTATTACCCAGCTCTTCATAATTAAATTAGTCACATAATTCCTTAACATCGGCAAAAGACAATAGAAAGTGCTATAATTAATTTGCAAGAAAAATCATGCCTCAATTTGAACAAAAAAATCCGAATATTTTTCAAACAGTGACGATTCCTGAAGCATTCATCATATTAGATGCAGTGTTAGTAGGAAAATGTCGCGATAGAATTAATCGCGATAACGTTTACTGTCAGATTATAGTCAGGATAACGATGAAGCGCAACATTCTGTGACACAAAAGAAATGTTAGTAAAAAGAAAAGCACGATGAATGAAACGTGGGGCATAACAAGGTATTCAATGGTGCCTGAAAAATGTTATTAACGAGAGAAATGAAAAAATAATTAAAAATGCACGATAAAAATATATAAAATATCAGCACTCAGATGTTTGCACACGTTTTATTAGCAGATATGAGTAACAAACGGTACAAAAGATGGGTAATGGTCTATAATAGCGGTTTCCCGATTTTTCAATTTTTCGTTATGTTTCTATTTTGAATCTCTTTTTTGCAATTTCTAATGGATAATCAAGAGGGGGATTTGAAACGGAGGAGAGTCTGGAAAGGGCGAGGGATAAGTACTGGATCACCCTTCCTCCTTCCCTGGTGCTCATTGGTAGAAAATGGAAAAAATCATCCCAAAAATGAGAGGAGAATGTAAGAGAGGGAAATATAAAATACAATTTCTGTAAAGTTAAAAATTTTATGAAATATAAATGTTGGAAAATAATTTTCCACGTATTAATTATAAAAAATAGACTGCGTTCAGGACTTTTGGTTTTCTGCAGTTTTCCACTACCCAGGCCAAATGTTCAGGCGAATGCGAGCGTTTTGAATAAAAATCCGGTTGCAGACAGTAAGGGTTTAATTTCTGACGATCTATCGTGAGAAGGGGGTGGGGGTGGAGGGTACAGATGAGTAAAAACCCGAAAAGGGTATACATATAGTGAGAAATCTAAGCTGATCTAGTAACTTTGTCGAGCTTATTCTTCCGATTTTTCATAACAGAGTAAAAAAGACGTTGTTCAAAAAAGAACTAGAACGAAAAATAAAAAATTTGAAAAAGCCACAATTTAAGACAATCGCAAAAAATGTTATGAATTAAAACATTTAGGTGGTGGTAGAATGTGCATACCAGTACTTAATAAAACGACAAAAGCACGTCGAGGTATCAGCATTAAAAGTTATACTCACTTTTCGATGCTTATCATTTTGCACAAAACTAAGCATTACTGATTTACTTTTTTGTCATGCTTCAATTTTTGTTAATTTCTTTTTCATGCATATGTCAAGATCTGCGTAACTTTGTAGCGATTGAGTGAATAAAAAAGTTTCAATAAACACTTGAGAATGCCTCATTCGTATCATTCTCAAAGAATTCCGGTAGTGGACTTACGTGAATCATTTTGACCGCCTTCGTCTTCATTTATGGATAACCGAAACATAATTCAACTTAAATTATTTGTGTAACATTGTAAGTGTTAATGAAAATGTGGTTCGCATGATATACTTTAGTGTGAAATTAAAATTCCTAACGATAACTGTGTGCGTGAACTTTGTAGTTTTCATTTAACGCAATAAGAGGCAATTTTTAAAATAAATACATTACGACGGACCCTTTAAAAGATCAGAGTCAATCGCCCAGCACATTTCAGGAACATGTAACTCCTATGCTTGTACACAAGGTAAAGTATTTTTGAGAGGTACTGCGCGAGAGAACCAAGTCTTTTTAGGGGCCCTCGAATTGTCAATAGATTGATGATTCATATAGCTAGTAAACTTTACCGGGGAAAAGCTGGGAAGACCTAGAAAGTGAACCATGATGGAAGTTGACTGGAGCAGAAAAAAATCCTGATTTTCTCGCGTTTGAAAATATTTTTCCTCAAAACAAAATTGAAAAATTTTAGTTTTCAAAAGCAATTTTTTTCAATTTAAAGCAATAAAGAAAACTGCTAACTAAACCAGTTAAAATGGAACTCATATGAATTTGAAACATTCAAAATAAAATTTAGAAAAGATTCAGAGTTAAGTAATTGTAAGTTTGAACGCTCAATAATGAATTTATAGGTGTAAAATGCTTCAAATTTGATTAGCTTTAATTCTAACGGTTTGGAAATAACGTATTATCTCCATCGTGAATCTGCTCAATTAAACACCCTGGTTTAAAACTTATTGAGCAACAAATAAGGTTGAAAAGGAGAATCTAACATTCCTGCAGTATTCATTCTCATTGACTGCTAAGCTCGCGAAATCAGAATAGCCAAGTAGGCTATAAATAAAAATTATGTATCACTGCAGATAAATCATTCGCAGCTTTTACCCAGCTTTTTTGCTTCAAATCAGTTTGTTATACAATTTTCCGAAAATATAATATTAATAATCAAAATATAGAAGCTTTCGTACATATTTTTATTATTCGTTTATTTTGCTACAATTCATATAAATGAAAGAAGGAATTTATGCCGCATCTTCAGATGACGTGAGGTAATATTAAAAGTAATTAATATAAATTCTTACTTTTCAGCCCGTCGGTGATAACTTGTTGACAATCTCCAGTATTTGAAGTCCAGGGACATTTCCATAATGCACCTGATCTATTCGTTCTAGGTTGTATATTCTGATCTAATGGCGCACCGACCAAAATCCTGCAAATTTGTATGGTCAATTAATAAAAGAAACAAGAGTGAGCATTCAGATCCTAGCATATAAATATGCATATGATTTGGAATGATTTCAAGTAGGTGCAACCGATTAAAAGTTGAAATGATTGCAAAATTTTTAATAAGCATTTACAATGAGTGACCAGCCGCGAAAAAAAGCACCTAATGTCTAATAAACCGTTTTCAGTTTTCTGCATCAATCCATATTTTTTGTTTGCTCTTTTATAATCATAGAAAAAATATTCTTTGATCTTCAAAATCGGACTTGTTACGAAACTGCAAAGTGAGGCCCTTATGAAGTTCCTTTACTGGATTTTTGAAAACGAGAATTATACAAAATGTTCCGATTTAAATATTAACAAGAAAAGTTGTGGCCTATAGATAAATAGAAAAAATTACACATTCTTAAATTATAAATTCATTTGAAATGGAATACCTCTCAAATCTAAGAATTCAAATACTGAAATAACTCAAAATGTACCTATCCCATAGAATTTAACATAATTCAAGTTGGAAACCTCGTCAATTGCACAATATCACATTAAAATTTAGAAAATTTAATCTTTTGAATTGAAAATTCGAGAAGCCGAGACAGATAGATTTTTTTTTAAACTCCATTCTCTAGTTATTGTAAAAGAACAGCCTGATTCTCAATAAGAAAATTCACTTTTATTAGTTCGTCAAAGCGAGATTATTGATATCAACAAAATCAATCTTGAAATATAACGAAAAAGGAAAAAAAATTGGCACATTCTCATCGCGCGCTACGCTCGCAGTGTCTGTTGTAACTCGCGCTTCGCGTTTAGATATTAATTTCTGGAAATCGGAATGCTTTTATAATTATGTATTTCATTAATTATAATATATAAAAGAAAATTTAGCATAACCACTCGTTTTTAATCCTATTATTTCTATCATCTTTATATTTTCAATTTTTTAAGTATAGCTCTGTTGGATTTAAGACATCCATTCTCATCGTGACACTCACGCTTCGCTCTCGATATTCGACAGGAAATTTTTGATGCTATCTTTCAACAATTCAAATCGAATGCGCTTCTCAGTATAGGAATAAAATCTACATCATATTGTAGGTTTATGGATATACGTTACTTAGTCTTATTTGGAGGATGCAGAATGAATACAAACCTTTTTTTGCCTTTTATTTAGAACTTATATGCATTCGCAGTCACTATTATTCATAATATAAATTGCTTCTGGTAATCACGCGTTTTCATTACAGGCTTGCCACAATTGACCCATGAAAAATTTCCATGATATTTCCATGATTTTTCCCTGATTTTTTTTCCATAGTAATAAATGACAAGGAAAAAAATTTTACGTTAAAATCTTCCTTTATAAATTTTATTACTATAATTAAATAAGGACATATCGAGTACAAAACTTATTAAAATAATCAAATTATACACTGCATGCGCTGTAACGTGAATTTGTATAAAAATGTATCAAAATATTATGAATTTCTTACGATATCTATTTCTAGATGAAGTTCTGCGCTTTCTTTTTCCGAGCGTCGCCTTTTTTCTTCCAACTGACTCAAGTGTTCAGCCTTTCGTTTTTTATTCAAGTAATTTTGAATTGAGTTTTCCCTTTCTTTTTTTTTGCGATTCAAGGCAGTCTTCATATTTTCTACGCGAGTTCATCGCCGCTCGAATTATTTCCTCATTTATTTCAAATTTGTCTACTCCTCCTACACCGTGCATCTCGTCATAAAAAAGTCTTTGTGCGATTAAGGATTTTGAGGATTGATTATCAATTAAACAGTGCTTATTAATAGAAAATCCACGCTCAATGTCAGGGTTGCCATGAAACATTACAAACATTTTTTTGAGAATGGGTAACAAGTACGATTGCTCATCTGCCTGTCTAGCTTTGAGCAATTGTATCCAAAAAGTATCTAGGCGATCTGTTCCCTTGTCATAATGTTTACACTGGTCAAAAACTACAGTATATCACTTATAGTAAGTTTGAATTCTTTATCAGCTTTATCTGCTTGAATGGTAGTGATTCGTTTTTTTTCCAACATGAAATCGAAACATAATTTGAGTCTTGAATAACTAATGTTTTTTGATTTGCTAATCAATGTTAGATTGCAAATACTCAAAGATTTCAAGAATTTGTTTTTAACCGGTGACTTTTCTAAAAGTTTGTTGGCCAAATGTTTCAGCGCCTTGAAGCAACTATTTTTGAAGAACAAAATGTCTTTTTCCGAAGCTCCCGATTTTCTTGGGGCATTGCGGGTTTCATAGCCTAAGTCGATGTTTTTGATAATAATTGTATTCTCTACGTTTTGCACATCTATATCCACGATCGGAACGCTCGAAAATACATTCTTCTTAACAAATTTTTCCA
This sequence comes from Neuroterus valhalla, assembly GCA_011762715.2. Taxonomy (NCBI): domain Eukaryota; kingdom Metazoa; phylum Arthropoda; class Insecta; order Hymenoptera; family Cynipidae; genus Neuroterus; species Neuroterus valhalla. The sequence continues at coordinate 576 of WSXT02010821.1, read as the reverse complement.
GTAGACTAGTCACAGCAAATTTTAAATCATCGTAAAGAAAGGAATCATTGGTTTTTCTGTCTGATACAATCTTAAAAAAGGTTCCAATTCATTGCATATACTAATAAAAAATTCAAAATTAGCTTCTAGCAATGGATCCTTCGAACAATCAGACAAAAACTCGAAATTTGGGACGGTATGACCTTTACCTTTTTGTTTGTAGTAATTTCACACTCGAAACGTGCTTCTTGCATACTTCCGAGGATTTAAAGTGTCTCCAAAAAATGTCCCGACAGCGTAGATTTATTCTAAAAAAAATTTCGCGGCTCCTTTTCTCCCTGATATTGATGAAATTTCCCTGATATTTCCCTGAATTTTCCATGATCAAAAAATTTCCATGATTTTCAGAAATTGTGGCAACCCTGCATTACCTTTTTTTCTGAGCTATAAGACTACAGTAAACCCTCGTTAACACGATCTCAGTTAACACGAACACCCGGTTAACACGTACAGAAATTGTGGTCCCGGCAGGAATATACAGGGTCTTATGGAGTTTTATTCGGTTAACACGAATTTCGTTTAGCACGAACTTCGAAC